>JAODLL010003501.1:0-11702 GCA_026546735.1 Forbesichthys agassizii
AACCCCTTGGGATTACGTGGAGTCAAAACTCCATGTAATCCCAAGGGGTTCACATACTTTTTATATATATATTTGTATTATATTTGTATATATATATGTATGTATAAAAACACATACACAAAGAGTTAACAAACATAAACACACACAATAAACACACACACATATAAACACACACACACAAACACGTGCACACACAAAGTAAAACACACATAAAGACACATTAATCACACACACACATACTGTATATAAACACACACACACACACACACACACCTGTCATGTGGGATCAGGCCGTGCGTGGCACCTGCAGCCATGCACGGCTGGCCGCCCAGGTGACACCTCCTGCTCCGAGGGAGGGGAAGCGGGGTTGTCATGGTGATGGCCACTTCCTCCCCGCTGGGGGCGGAAGGGGGGAATGATGTGTCTTTATGAAGTGACACGCCTAGACTTGTGTCTGGGGAGACGCTGTTGTTTGTATCTATGCCCCCCTTCATCCATGGAGACCCAAAGCGTTCTCCGCCAATACCTCCAATCGCCGGCCACACGTATGTACAGCTGTGGTTCTGCTACACGTGTTCTATTGAACACACATACTGTATGTGTGTTCTATTGAACACACATACTGTATGTGTTAGCATCTAGATGATTTGATTGTGTGCTGCTTTGACGTGCACTTCAGAGTGATGTAACAATTGACATCCACCCTGGAGAATTATACAGTAGATGCAGCACTCTTGCATACCTAGCCTACACATTTTACTGTAGAAATTCACCCTGCAAACACGTACCCCTGGTTAGGAACCACTGCTGTACAGTGATCTGTTGCTGTTGTAACATTAGGGTACACTATACGGTTTCAATGGTGTTTGAAGTTGAGATTAGAGTTTTTTAAGGCATAATTTATTACTAAACCTTTATTTGACCAAGAAAGGCTCATTGAGAATAAAATCTCTTTCCAAGAGCGTCCTTGTCAAGATAGGCAGCAGCATGTCATATATAGAAATAGCTAAATACAACAACAAATACAGGTAATGTACCAACGACATAAATAACAATAATGCTATGGAAAGAAGTGATGAAGCATTATGAACCTCTTGCCGGGCTTCTTTGTGGTTCACAAGGCCAAACACTGTTCCATTGACCACCTACTGTATATGAGGCCATTACAGTAAAGCTCCCCTAGAGGAACTACATGTGAATTACACATGCGTGTTTGTTTATTTATTCTTTAAGGAAATGTGTGTCTGTGTCGAAGTGGGGCGAGGTGTGTGTGTGTATGTGTGTGTGTGTGTCTGTGTGTGTGTGTGTGTGTGTGTGTGTGTCTGTGTGTGTGTGTGCGAGGGGTGTGTATGGTATGTGTGTGTGCGAGGGGTGTGTGTGTGTGTGTGTGTGCGAGGGGTGTGTGTGTGTGTGTTTGTGTGTGTGTGCGAGGGGTGTGTGTGTGTGTGTGCGAGGGGCGTGTATGTGTGTGTGCGAGGGGCGTGTATGTGTGTGTGCGTGTGTGTGTGTGTGCGAGGGGTGTGTATGTGTGTGTGTGGGGGGGGGGGGATTGGGCTACAAAACAGCGGGAAAGATCCGTGCCGACACCCTGTGTCGCAGAGGGGAAAATCGACCAGACAGGCGGGGGAAGGGGGGGTGCAGACACGGGCCAGCGGTCCGAGCCCATTGCTCAGAACGCGTCCGTGCCGCGCTAATGGCTGTGACAGTAAAACTGGGGAAGGGGTGAGGGGGGGAAGCATGTGCCCCCACTGTCGCCATGGCGTCGTGCCTCAGCGGCCGTATGATAATGAGCCCCAGCGTCTCTTCTATAGCAGCATGGATGTGTTTTTAAATAGGCCCCCTCCCTCGGGGAGCACCCCAGGGTCAGCTGCGATAGCCCGGCTAGCACGATAACGCATTCAGCCGCCGCTTGTCTCGCTCGGCCCTTTGACCTCGCTCAGCCCTTTGACCTCGCTCGGCGCGGTTTCTCCTTGGACACTCGCCGCCATTTCAGCTCCCCCCCGTCTTAATACTAGGCTGCCATGCCCCTTACAACACAGCTGGCTTGATGTAGAAGCAGCATATCTGCCTGACAAAAACCCGGAATGTGGTGATTTATGTGGCAACGTCGCATTCCTCACAATACCCCCCCCCCCCCCCCCCGCCTCCCTTCTCAAAGCCTGCCCATTGTTACCATGTGAATGTTGGCATGTGCCTTTAGGAGTTTAGTTTGTTGATGTTATTGTTGTGTGCTTTGTTGTCACAGTATGTCATTAAATGTTGTACATTGGGGTTATTAATATATATATACAGTATATATATGTGTATATGTACTGTATACGTACACACATGTACATTATACTTGTTGTACATGGGTTATATTCATTGGTATATATCATGTACATTATATTATAATATGTGGTCATATTTCTTTTTGAATTGTTTTAATAATTTATTATACAATTTTTTATTTATTTATTTAGTCCTAGCTCAGTAGGGGAATTTGACTGCCGCTCTACCCACTTCGCCCATGTGGGTAGAGCCACCCAACATACCTAGCTAACATATCTATTTAGCACACGTAGCTAATGTACCTAGCTAACGCGCCTAGCCCACGGCGGACGCCTCTCACGAGTAATGAGCGTTTGTGTGTGTTCCCCCCAGGCAAACGGTGGCTGGCCGGACGCTGCAACCCCTTCATCAGTGACCTCGCCCACAGAAGGCCCGGGGAGCGTCCATTCAGACACCTCCAACTGATCACAAACACATGTACACACACCCGTCTGTTATAGATGCTACAATCTCCCAGAAGACCCCACCCCATCCCAAACCTTGCCAAGACTGGAGGTGACATATGTGGTCACAGAGCGGGAGACATCTGGGGTTGGGGGTCAGGGTTGCAAACCCTTTCCCCGCCACCCCTCCCAATACGGACAAATCTTTTGTTTTTCCTATTCTGGACCACTATGAAGCCTGTTAGCAGCCTAGGTTTTATGGCAATCCCATCCACCCTTTCTGGTTTGTACATTTTCCACGATGATGTCCTGTTTGTATCTCTCATATCTTCTTCAGTAGGCACAGTTAAAAGTATAATTGGCCCATGTCGTGTAAATTGAAGCGCTGTCACACTACCTCGATCGAAAACCACGACGGAACAAATGCAGACAAAAGTAAATTTGAATATTTTCTTTTTCCCCAGATTTATTTTGTTTGTAATTACACCCCATATGGACACTTTTGACACAGATTTTGCCCAGTAGGATAAACACAATTGTATCTGTAACGTTAAATATGAGTTTGTTTCATTCTGTTCTACCAGCTGCATCATAGACCAAACTAGTGAACCAACCAACATGGTTAAAGGCAGGGTTATTTCGAGCTCAAATAAAAACAATATCCCTCCACAGCACCGTCCCACACATACGCATTCTGAAGCGAAGCTTAGTACTGAGGCTTTTTTACGGCCTATTTACGGAGTCAGAGCTGTGTAACTGCACCAACATTCTTTTTTCAGCGCACACAGAATGGTAAGATAGCGAAATGCAAGGTTATATTTGGTGAATTTGACAAAAGTGCATTAGCTTACAATTAGCTTGCAATAGCTGACTATACCTTTAATGCTGGTGCACCTAAATTATGAATGTTATGAGCTACACCTGTGTTTGCCTACTAGGACAACTCTGTGAAAAGGATCCTTGGGCTTTCATTTTGAGGAACCACAGCCCTTTGTTTGTCTAAAGTGCCAAAGTTCAACCCTGGAGGTGAATTTTGATAAGGTTATATATTAAGCCTGTTCTTATTTCTACCATATTTTTCACATTGAGGTCACATATAACTGCTTAATCTTTTGTCTTATCTTTATCTTTTAACAGTTGCCCCTATTTTGTGGCAGTTTATTCATATGAAAAACAAATATATAAGCCATTTTATATGTTACCGCCATACATTCTTTCTGCTCAAACATGTTTTCTGTTCATACAGTCCAGATAGAAAGCATATTTTCTGTATCAGCAATCTGTAAGCAAACATCAGGTTCAGTGTAGACTCATCAAAGGTTGTGGCTGGGTCATATCATTTGGGACCAATTAGGATCAATTGTATTGCACATATTATTTGTTGGCTCTACAGTTACATACAGCACTTACAATAAAATGATAATTAAAGCAAGTTTAGAATAAAGTACCCTGTAACCTTTAAATCAACCTCTAAAATATGTATTAACAACAATTATGACATGTCAGTAGTATTAAAAGCACAATAACATAATGTAATTTTAATGGATTACATTTGTACATGTCAAAGGGAAATCTTAAAATGCAGTACTCGTTCATTTATCGAACAGTGTTACTCATTGTCAAGTGTGATCAAAACAGCCAAATACTGCTGGTAACCAAAAACATCATGGGCAAAAAAAGACTACATGTTTTTAGGATCTGAAAAAGGATCTAAGTCTTTGCGGTGTCATTGTATTCATTGTGATTTGAAGGATGCAGGGATTTAACACACTGCGTGATGTTGAAAATTACATTCAGTTTTCATTTGGTGCTGAAGTGTCCATATTGTTTATTATTTGTTTCTAGCTTTTCTTCTCCAGTGACACATTAAAGACACCCCGTTAATAAATATAAACAAAATCGAAACTGAAATAAGATTCTTGACCTTTGTTGTATGTACAGTATAGTCTTTGGTATACCATATCTGCAAATATCCCCCTTGAGATCATCACCATTTACCATACTTTGATACCAAAAAATGGCAGAATTTGTATTCTTTACATTGGGATCAGCTTTATTAACATATTTAGTCTCTTTTTGTAGTGTTTTATTACATATGGTACTAATGAGCATTTCAAAATGCTTCAGTACTCCAAGCCAAAAACAAATCTCAGTTGGAATACATAGTGTTTATAGAAATTAAACGGAAACGGAATGCCCTAATGGCACACAGAAATGACGTTTGGATATATTTTAATGTCCCTGTGTTGTGAATTACATTTTTCTCTCTTCATCTTGCTATTTCTTTGATTGGTTACAAGAATATGATTTATTTTTTATGCTATTATATGTGAATTACCCCAGAATGCTCTATAATTGTAGATATGCACCTTTACCCGTTTTGCATTTTTTATTTTGACAGTATCCATTTTTAAACAGTGCAGCCTAATGTTTTATCAAAAAGCAAGCTATGGTTGTTTGACAAAAAACTAAAAACATTCTCCTCAATAATTTGTACTTTCAGATCATCACCATCGGCCTGCCCCTAAAAATGGCTACTGTCCTCAGTTAAGGGTGATGTGAAAAGTTTGTATTAACATTGCCCTGTGACATCATTTCTGGAACAAACTAAATATAATCCAACCCAACTGCAAAGCATTTAATGGAAGCCTTTTACACTTTATTTCTCAAAATAATTCTACAATTTTCTCAGTTTACCAAACACATGGTTCAGATGCAACTGAGCACCACAGAAGTGAAATACTCCTTTATCCGCCATTTTTTAAATTATATAAAAGGTATAATTCCAAGCACTAACCAGGTGGCAGGTAGGGTTGTTGATGCAACCCTCAAACGTGGTTAACTCTACTTTTCACATTGCCTGTCAAATATTGTTGAAGCTTCATGTAATGATGCTTTTAGGTTTTGAATATAAAAGCAAAAGATATATAAAAAAAGAAACGGAACAATTTGTAAAACATAAAATGTTTTATTTGTTGCATGTATTTTGTTCTTCAATAAAATAATGTACTGCAGTGTTTTGAATGTTACTTCATTTTATAAGGAGTTCAGAGTGAATTTGTTGCGCTTTTTTCTTGACAGGTTTTAACTTTTAACATCTCTGCATATGTAAAAACGTATCAAACAAAGAAATGTTTCTTTTTTTCATTCAACTCAAATCCTGTTTTCTGTGCAGAAAGAAAATAAAGGTGTAGGTTTATGGTCTCTTAATTTTTACTGGCAATGCATATTCCAAATAAATGGTTTTTTTTATTGCAATAATTGTACTTTCATCCTTTCACTCACTGACTTTCGACACAAATATGAGTCAGTTCTCCATAGGAAACTATCTTGAGTTTTGTTGTATGTATGTTGTATGTTCATTCTTGGCGGTCATTAAATGGATAGCGGATGAACCCCCGTAGGACAGAAGTTCACACGTTGTAGCCTTGTCAGTCCCATGCACAGTACCGCTGGACAACATCACGGGTTTCAAACATGCTAGTTTGCTTCACCGTGCAAAGGCATATTCTCACCGCCAGCACATGATCAGAGCTACGCTGAGCCGTCATGGGTGTGAAGGGGGAACATTTTCACAGCTTTTTAAGTGAGTGAAGGCTGGGTGCTTATGGCTGACAGACCACCCCCTCCAAACAAACACACACAGACACACACACACTCTACCTCCCAGGCATAGTTAATGTGCGTCCCCTGAAAGAGGTGGGATATACACTTATCGCTCTCCTCCAGATAAATGAGACAGGATGTGCAATTTTGCTTGCGCTTAATTCATCCGTCGGGGAGAAATGGTTGGAAGCAACATTTTCTGGATTAAGGGACAGGCCAGGGTTCCAAAAAACACGATGAATTTAGAGAATGCCAACGTGCGTGGGAGTGTCACATGCAAACATGATCAAATGTAATTACACGGGGATGGCTCCTTGTTTATGTCAAAGGGTTTCCTTTAGTCACTGTTGGAGAATTGAATGAGGAAAGGCGCTGGACTTGCATGCTGTAATTTATTCATACACTCCCTTTACATCCAAACACACACTGAGAGGTTGATGCAGTAATTACTTGTTTAAAAAGGTATAAATCCCATCCTAAGTGAGATCGGTGTACATTCTTTGTCAACACGCAGAAACACGCTGTAACTAATTTGGTGTGTGTGTTTTGAAGAGCACCGCAGGTCATTAGCCTTTCCGTGTGGCTAAAAAGGTATCATTCCATGAACAGACAAAGTTATTTAATTGAATGAAAATCACAGGGGGGACACTTTGTGATGTTACACCTGTAGCTGTTTTGTTCATTCCAGCAGCAGTGTCAACAGCTGATGTTATTTCAGGTCCTGTGCAAAGAAGAACCTAACACCACAACACAAGGTGCTTTATTGAGTGACATGAGCCCCACATTTCCCAACTCATATATTGATGCAAACCTTCCAGACTCCATTACTGGGAGGGTAATGCAGGCACATCTTAACCATAGTCCCAAAGTACTCTAAGGAAGTAGAGTAGTAGATTTTCATTGGCTGCTAGCATTGTCACTCAAAAGTCTGTATAGAGACAGAGCGCCACGCCCGGGAAGGGGGGGGGGGGGGTTCGCACTGCGCTAAGATAAGGTAACGTCATTTCTGAGAAAAAACTGAAACCTTCCTAAGAGCTGTTGTGAGGTTACCGCTGACTGCTAGTGCTCATACTAAATGCGGTTTGAACATAGTTTTTGGGGTTTTGAACAACATAGTTCATTTTCAGCATTGTTTTTAAGGTGTTAATATTGCGCATTAATTCCGCCAAGCCATCTAGACTACAGTAAAGGATACGGGAGGCAGAATGTAGTTAATTGTTGTTCGTGTCAACAACATAAACACAGCAGCAGCTTAGTCACACAGCCCTGTGAAGGAGCAGGGGTGGTACGTTTTGATAACCAGCCATGTATTTACCAAGCACTTTAATGAATGAAAGTAAAGTTATATCATAGCACATCATCGCAGCCATCCTTGCCTGCTACACATCCATATACCCATAAGCACGTATTAATGAATGAAAGGTTACATAGCACGAAACCGCATCCAGTCTTGCCGCTACAGGGTTATTGGACAGACAGGTGGCTAGCTGCTAGCTGCTAGCAATAACACAAAGTGAAGTTAAACAAAGGCAGTGTATCTTTGTTATTATCACAGACATAATGTTAAATGTTTTGCATGATATGACTCATCACTGATCCACATACAAATAAAAAGGAGATACAATATCGGGGTGACACCTGCGCGAGTGCGTCTTTATCAACAAGCAATGTTTAGGTTACGTAAATCAACACAACATTATTTAAAAAGCCTATTTCTAATCTGTTACTGAACTATATCATATTTTAATCTAATGTAGTTATTTATGTGCACAGTGCATCACTCTTGATAAGCCTGTCCTGCAGACTGGAGTTGTTTATGCTACTGTAACCTACCATTTACTATATCAAAAACTATTCATAGATACGGTTTGTGTACTTGCGACCAACATCAGTTCCTTAGCTTGTACATTTTGCTGAATGCTATGATAGGTGGCTGGGCGGCCATTTCCTCATGGCGTTACCAAACAAACTTGTGTCATCTACGTAACATACGCACTTTTTTTATTTTCCTGTTTCTCCGCCTCTTTCCCTTCTATGGCCAATACAGACCAGGAAGCGAACTTTCCACTTTGAAAGGCCCACTACTTCTGTGTCACGTCGACATTGCTAATTCCCAAAACAACTGGAAATACTTTCATGGAATAAGTCCTTTAACATTTATAAATAGAACTATCTGAATACATCTGTCAGGGCAAGGTATAGGGCAGAAACAAATCATGTTCAATCATAATGAGCTTATGTCAAACCAATGTGAAGGTTTGGCCTAATGGCCTTTAGTGGCAGGTGGGTGAATAGACACATCTAAGACAATATTTCCCTTCCCCTAATTATTATTATGAATATGTGTTCTTTGAAACATTACCACATTAATATAAAAAGCATAATTGCTCTAATGAATGAAGGAAGACATTTTTGTCTATTTGATTTTTCTCTCTGAAGGATAGCAAGACAACATTATTTCAACCTAATATTCTGACAGCATCATCCTATATTAATCCAGACTGCAATATGGGTCTCTCAGCTATAGGCTTCCATTGTTCCATTGTATCGATGGCGACAGCAAGGCTCTTAATAAGGCATGGCCTATTCCCTATTGTGCATCAACCATATCGATGCCTGCCAGCATGCACACTCACCTCACATAACCAGGCCTGCGTGGAATGGCAAGTGAAGCAGAGCCTATTCTAGGGTGCTTGCACACTGCCCAGACTGTGGTCACCTGACCCCAACCTTCTAAGTTGGCAGCAGTTGGTTGCAGTCTTTAATATGTTTAGGAAAACCAATTGCCTGCCCAAACTGCCCAGACTGTAACTGGCAGGACAACCTAGACCTTGGATAATGCGACATCAAAAACACAGAACAATCTAACTCAATTGCAAACAAGTCGAGCTGACATTAAAGTATGCTATATCGCGGTTGGAAAACGGCTGCTTATGGCAAGTTGGGTCTTTCCTTACAACAACTATCTGCTTCATTTGCGTTTCGTACGTCTAGAAACTACTGCGAAGTGAAGTGAGGAGTGTCCTCCTAGACACCTTCAATTAAAATTGTGTGCGCAACATTGTACTTAGAGATTTGTCAGGAGGGCACTCACATTGCGGTGTGTTGAAAAACTGTGCAGACGTTACACAACTACACCCGACCTGTCAAACTCTAAAAACGCCAACCGACTAACACCGTCAGTTAGTGTTAATCAGTGTTAGTTGATCCAACAGTTGGCGTTGGTTGGAGTCGGTCGGCGTTTGTCGGGGCAGTGTGCACACCAACTAATCAATAATTGCTGTTACTGTAACACAATTCAGACAATTCAAATGACATGTTTTTACTAACTAACTAGAGGAATGGGGCTATATGTCACAATTAGGTACAGCAGATTTCAGAGTTGGATTCCGTTCAGTTTGGCAGGGACTGCGGGAGAACGACGGCCATGCCTCAGTTGCCACCCACTGATATTTAATGCATTCCTCTGATCCGAAGTTTCACAAAGGATCTCGGAACGGTTTAGCGATCAGTTTGCATCATATCATAGCCTTTCAAATTAGTTAAACCATGGAACATTTAAAATGGAATTGGAATATGCAATACATTTTCACATTTAGGGTGTGGGAGTTCAAAACACTTTTTTTTTAATGTAATGAAACACATATCAACCTTATTTAAATGTGTAAAATTGGGAAGAAATAACAAGACATTCTAAATAAAGAATTTAAAGCATAATATTCTCCATATTAAGATTTATATAGCCTGAAGAGTATGCTGTAGGCCAAATGTTCTACTAAATCCAGAGTGGCTTAATTCTCTGGCAGTGTTATGTCACATTTTGATTTCGATTGAAAGACACACTGCTATTTAGACTTTTTGGATTTACACTTTATAAATTAATCCAATATTGTTGTATGGTATTAAAACTACACATCACAGTTTGAGAACATGTAAACTATTTTTTACTTTAAAGTTGGCTCCCATTTAGCCTACTTCACACATCGCATGATGATATAGTGTCTAAAACGAACTTCGTGTGAATAATTTACTTGTTTAAATAAAACATTAAATCTAAATAGCCTACTTAGTTAATAGGCTACTGCAGTAGGCATAGCCTATTAAAAAATAATATAATTCTTTTTTAAAGATTTTTAAATATTCTTTTTTAATATGCTTTATCCTTGGTAGTATATATGGGTTAACTATTGTTATTTAAGTAATAATAAATTGTATGTACATGGGTGCCAGAACCCAAAGCAGTAAGCCATTGGTTCGATGTGGAGCTGGAACCACAGGTTACCCAGCTGTGTAGGAAAGGCAGACAATCCCTCTTTGCAATCAGTTAGTAGACAACTTGATAATAAGGTTAACTCAGAATCCCTTGGGTCAGATGTATGCTGCATTTTATCCCCACATCAGAAATGACTAACTTTGTCTCATACAATAGCACTCAAAGCTATTGTAACCAGTCTTTTAAATATAGGATGGCATCCTGTAGCCTATCCGTCTCTCAAGTGCTCACTATGATACAAGATATCGTCCATTACATCTTTGTTTGGCCTATAGCGTAACCTTGCACATCTTTGAGCTGTCTCAGCACAGCTCGTGTCCACAACGGCTGACGCAGCGAGACGTCCGCCCGTTCGGGGACAGAGGGTGTATGTAGGTCAGTCATGGTGCCGCACACCCGTGACAGTCTTTGTCCTTTTGCTATATGGCAGCTCAGCGGGACAGCCAGGGATTGGAATGGACAGACCACGAGCAGGGAAAGGCCCCTCACACGTCACCGTTAACTTTCTCATGTCCTCCCTTAAACACTTTGACATTATCAGGCCATGCAGTGTAACGTCCACCCGCATTAGGCTACTACATAACGGAAGATGTATATGTAGTATCCTATGAAAACATAACTGACAGCAGCTTCTTGTAGGCTACACGTTGAACATAATGTTGCTTTATATATCGGCCTAAAAATATAAACCCAACAGTCTCAGACCCCTTTATTCCACCAAGTGGCAATTAACAAGTTTACAGGGACGTCATAAACATTTGGCACGTCTAGATGTATATGTTTTAAATTATACATATACTGTCTTAAATCCATGATGCTGACGACTCAGTCGCTTTGGTACATTTTTCGATTAATTCTTATTGATCGTGTACATTTCTCAAAACAATTCGTACAAACAGCAAAACACAATGTTTTTCCGTCAAAAGCTGGTAACTTGCTCAAAATCCTTAGTCTATCTGTCAATAGGACATTTTTACATCAATGAGCATGTCTTCGCCATCAGAATGTCAAGTCCTTGTGTCATTGTTGACGAACACGTTGCTCAGTTTTGTCAAAATGCTTAGTCGTGTTGTCAATATAAAACTACATTCTTTTGCTATTGTCTGATG
>JAODLL010003502.1:0-11701 GCA_026546735.1 Forbesichthys agassizii
GGATGGTATAAATAACTGAGTGGGTGGTGCCCCGTTTATGGATATTAATATTCATAATAATAATAATAATAATTGTACGTGACCCCTACAATGTTGTCATTCAATATATTATAAACAAAACCAGTGTGCAGTGCTTTTTAATGAAGCGCTGGATAAAGAGCCCTGCCAGCGCTAAACTGTGGACACAGGGTTATTTAAATGGTATATCCAGATATTAGTGGGCTAATTCTTGGTAATAGCAAGTGTAGCATAATATGGGCTACAGTAAAACACTTAATATTTATCGAAATATTGTCATTGCATATGATTAAACTATCGATATTACCTATTATTTCTCTTCTGGCAATGACTCACGCACCATGGCACCGGCACAAACGCCCTAGGCTTCTCTCGATGTTCTGACATCTGCATTTAAGACACACTTGATTGTCTGCCACCTATCTAACTCATAGGCTACTTGGATATATAATTACCAACAGCGTCTTAAAACACAGATTAAGTTATACTGAATGGTTTGACCGTAGTTACCCCATTTGGTGTTTCAGGTCAAATTCTGCATTAGCCTCCAAATGGCAACGATACGCTGACAGGCAACGTCGGGCTCAGCAGCTGTTGGCTCCGATCGCCAAGCCAACAAAGGCAGCGTTCGCTCTCCACGTGCCCACTCCACAGCCAAGGCTGCGTAGCTAGCGGAGTGCACTTCCGTGTTGGCAAGGCTGGGAGACGCGGACCGGGACCCCTCCGACCTTGGGCGTAGAACGTTCGTCTACTATCTGATGGAAAGGGCTCCAACAGCCACCTGTCGTTGTCGTTGCTCAATTGGTGCGGCCTTCGGACTCTGCTGCTCAGCCTGAGCAGGGCTTTCCAAGTGGTAACACACTTTCTGTCCTGAACAGAAAGATCCTAGCACATCATAAGTCGAGGGGTTTCATTGCAAGCAGTGTCATTACATTAAGAAAAAACTTCCATAAATATTCACAATGACAAGCTCTGCTTCAGAGGAATCCAAAGTCCTGATTTATTTAAGCCACTGTGCGATTTTGTCACTTTGTGACATTAATGATTAATGTGTCATTTGTTAATCACAAAGCAGAAGTAATATATTTGATTCACTTGTTCTGCGAGTTTTCATCTCCGGATATTGTAGTAGAAAAAATATGAATGAATGTTGAACATGTATTTAATTATTGCACACTCCTTGTAGTCACCTTAAAAACACAGAACACCAAAACAACTCACACACAATGGGATATGTGCTAGGATTGTTTTATCCATGTCAAAAGTAGTAATTTGTGCATGTACAGTATGTGTGTGTACTGCTTGGTATGTGATATAGTAGAAAGGTTGGCATCAATCTGCAATGGGCGTACAGTCATGATGGGGTCGACATTGCCGAGTGCCCGGTGCCCGTGGCAACACAATTTTACATTTTGGCCACCAACTATGCACAGCCAGTTGCACCTTCATTTAATATTTTAATTCATGATATAGTATTGTAAGCTATATTTTGGATATATTACACTGTACTTTAAACTGTTGGCATTCAAGATAAACACGGTAAAATGCCCGACTGTTAGCAGATAGAGTGGAGGGGAGGGGATAACATATAGCCATGTGATTTTCTATAGCCTACCTAACGTTGTGAAATTATAAAACAACAACAAAGATGTTAAGATAAAAAAAGTCCCATCTCAACAACTTTTTTTAACTTAAAAATGCATGCATAATTGTGGCCACAAACTAGTAATTTTGGCCACAAGAATAACTGGCTTGGTGGAAATGTTTATATTTGTCTACCCCTGCATACAGCACAGCTCAACATGCAGTATCATTTCATCAGTCGCAGTCCTGAGACAGTACAAAGTCCCAGAGCCCTTTAACTGAAGCAGACGAGCAGACAGACCTACACATCCATAGCCCAGTCACTACCTCTCAGGGGGTAAGACACCAAGTCAAACTGCTGGAAAATCACTGCAGTGTCTGTCAATTGGAAAATGTTGCTTGATATGAATGCAAGCTCTCTGACAGGCTAATTAGAGGGGGGAACTTTAATTGTCATCAATTGTCAGTGCATGACATATCAGAGAGCAGAGACACCCAGCACAAATCACAGATCTAAAATGTGAATAATATGCCTAATACTAATGGCACAAATGCACACTAAAACCACATACGGATAGAATATGATTTACTATGTGTCTATTGTTTGTCCAATATTTAGGCTTTCTAAACATTTCCGGCCAAACTTGAAAAGTGGACTCTCCCATCGATTACTGCAAATCACAACTGACAAAGTAATCTCAGTGTGATTTGGAGGAATTATGCTTCATAAAGTGCTCAATCCATGACATAAAGTCTGGTTTATAGGACAATCAGGCCATTCACTGTGGACCGCAACTGCCCACAGTGAACACAACCAATCAATGTTCTTTTAAGAAATGATTGCCATGTTGAGGCATTACGTATTTGACTTATCTGCTTATGAGAGTAATGCTATATCCTAGTACTACCATTTGCTCGGACCAGTGGTGTTCCAATTTTCAACACTAAAGGAGGCCAGACCGTTTTGTTCCAAAAAGTGCAAACTATTGCATAGCTATTTATACATATTTTAGCACAATGATCCCAAAGCACTAGACAACAAGCAACGTAAGAGTGGTGAAACAAATATGACCCATGAGAAACTAATAATGATTTGAATGGTATAATGCAATATCCTCTAATGTAAACTATCCCTGATGTTTGAATTGAGCTAAAACTGGCCAGTATTCGGATAAATCCTAGTATATGCTATTCTTATACAAAAGCATTAAACCAACAGGCAGCAGCTGTTAAAAGTGCAAAGCACTGACTTAAAAAAGAAGCACAAATAACAGGATTAATGTTATTAGAATATGCCCATCTTGAATTCACACACTGTCAACACAAAGAAACATGCTGAAATCAAAATAGGCATTTCAAATGTTTAACAGGCCCACCAAATATTGGGAGTACCACATAATGGAAAAGCAACATGTACTTGGGTGTTATTTATAATGTACAATGCTGGTTTAGTTTGGATCCCAGATTAATTTTGTGATGTCTTTCAAACAATCTGGAAAAACATTTTGTGTTTAGCGTTTGCAAGTCAACCCAGCATCCATACTACTGGCATTAAAGTTATTGCATCAGCGAAATTCATACGTTTAAATTGCAAGAGGGTTGTTTTAACCCCAAAGCTAAAAAATAGTTCTTCATAATACTTCATACCCACCTTACATGCACACATGCAAACACTGGAGTGAGATACCAACAGAGACATCCATTAACACAATTTTAAACATGTAATTCACATTTTGAGACAATATTAAATTAGATAAATGAAATACAATTAAAACACTTAAAAGCTTGTTGAGGCCCCTCCCTCACAACATTCTGTGACCTCTAGAGGGATGCTGAACCTCGCTTTGAGAATCACTGTCTTACGTGACACATCCGTAGTTGACCGACCGCAATCATACTATCTAGGGAAGACTGAATGCCTGGGGCAGAGCAAAGTGATAATTCAGTTTTGAAGACTCTTTTTTTTTTTTTAAACAGATACTACATTCCTAGGCTGAAAAGATTGCTATGTCCGTCTTTGGGTCCAACGCACCAGGACAATTATAAAAGGAAGCCATGCATATCTGTCACGCACTGGCTTGAAATAAAGCCAAGCCATCACATTCTCCCATAATGTACCGATATAACCTTGTTTGGGAAATTGTACACTGCGGCGGTTATTTACGACTCATCTATCAACCTCATTATAGACTGGTGTCAACTTTCATTATTGGAAATCTTCATATGTAATTTCTCTTCATAACGCCATGACCACACAGCTTGGGTGGGTCTATGATGGCATTAAAGGTTGTGCATGCTAAGATACTGTATGAATTCCCTTATGTCTGAAGATTGTTGTTGCAGAGAGGAGGAACATGTCTGGCCTCAGGTTGGGTTCTAGCCTCTTAGCCTGGTGTAACCAGACCATATTCACTTTGTGAGTATAGTCTGGCCACATTACAGACTAAATGCACCTGGAATCTCAGTTACTTTGCAATTTCCATCAACATGATCGTGATCGTGATACCATCCTGATCTTGAAGTGTTTGTCAAGAAGGCGATGCTAATACATTTTAATCAAACCACCTTACAATTGGACTTACTACCTTTATATCAAGCATTCTGAAGCTAGAGCACCGGTGGATACTAAAATGTGCAACGTACCATGTGGTTGACATCTCAGGTAAAACTTCAGTTGGCCGCTGATTGGCCAGATTAAACTCTAAACGGTCGTTGAACGCTTAAAGGGTTCCAGACTGATGAAACAAAATTACATTTGTGAGAACAGGATGTCTTGGGCATAGACATGAATGACTCTGAATGCAAAATAGTTGGTTGATTAAGAAAATGACTCTACAGCACACTGTACAGTACTGTACATATTATTGTACTGTATTGTACATATGTACTGTACATATTATACAGTACAGTAGTATACAGATTGGCCCATCTAATTACAGGCAGGGTTGAAATCTGTCTAATTGGGAGGGTGGCCAGACGTAGAGTGATGTAATACTGATTGATCTCCCAAGCTCCAGTATAATTTTGCTGTGAAAATCAGTCTGCAAAGCTTTAGAATAATTTTAAATGCGTCCGAGTAGCAACTGAACTTTCCAATCAGGGCCGTCTTTATAGCTATTCGGGCGTTGTTTAGGTGTGCCAACAGCGAAACCCACCAGATGGTTCATCAAGTAGCTGCCCATTACAAACAGTTTCAATATACGACTTCCCAGATGGAGTTGTGACAACAATTTATCTGGCATGTCAGGTAAGGTCAGACATATTCAGAGCAAATGAAACATGAGCTCTCATATTTGTCTGATTTATAGTCTAGTCTTTGACCTGTTCTCTGATCTGAAAATATATAAGATTATTGACATCTATAATTAATGGAAATCTATAATGATGTATTATATGCACACATTTTTTTCATTGTTATGAAAACACAAAGGAAAGGAACATCTTATTATAATTGCCTTTGCTAAAGCAAAGATAAGTTGTGGTGCCAATTTATATTGCCAAGAAAAGGTGTTTAACTGCATTGTGAATTCTACTAACCCATGAAATATTAAAGCCCAGAGAAGCTAAAACTAAATAAAAACACCTGTCCACATTACAAGTTATGTGTTCCAATGTAATATCTAAATGATCACATAATGCTGATAGTGAAATAGGTGCACTAAGCCCCATTTTGTTCCTGAATAGGAACAGCATGCAGCAGCAACTAAGTGAATTGTTTTGTAAGAGTAGTCCATCAATCACCCACCCACGGTAACAGTGTTTCAAATATCCTCTACTCCTCCTTTTTCCGTCTCCTTTGGGGGAGCCTCCCTAGACAGAACTGGGCCGTTCGCAGAACCGAAAACATGAAGTTTTCCCAAGGTTCATATCCCTCAGAGCAGTCAATGAGAGCCTCTCTACATCCTAATGAGGATTAATACCTTACAGGAAGCACATGGCAAAAAATATCAGCACCCAAGGGATATGGACTAAATATGACAGGCCCAAAGACTTCTTGGTCCTAAAGGTTCATTCGGAAGGATTCCAAAGCTTTGCCAATAAACAGGCTGTTAGCAATGTGCCCTGAGGACAGAGGTTGATGAGGCACAATTTAGGCAAGATAGCTGAAGGTGGGGGAGAAGCGTACCGTCGCATCCTGTTTTGTTGCTGTGGTGCTCCCAGAAGCTTCCTGGGTAGCACAGAGTGTCAAGGAGGCTGAGACCTCGAGCCCGTGGAGGAGTCTCTCCATCCAGCTGGCACTAGCTCAGTAGATGGCTTCACGGGAGAGTTTGTATAGAAGACAACGGGCAGAGTGGCGCCCGTCTGCTCACACACGTGTGTGTGTGTGTGTGTGTGTTTACGTGCTTCAGCCGGGTTCTCCGTGCTCTTGTTTCCGGAGCTCATATGCACAGCTGGACAAGTGCACAGAGGACGCTGACATGCACGTCGCGGTCAGCCAAGGCTCTGACCTATGGCCCACTGGTCCCCAGCCTCAACCCTGTTGTACCCACGCCTGGCTGCGGCACAGAGCCTGCAGTCCAGGCAGGAATCCAAGAGATAAGAGAGGCCTGCATTGTAGCAGAGTGTAGCATTCCAAACACACTGCAGCTAGCTGTAAACAGCAATAGCTAGGCCAGATACGGTGGTAGTTTCATGAACACAGTTTCACCTCTCATACACATTTTGTTATATTACATATGGTGTTGCAGCATACTGCAAGTGACTTTAGAGTTTCTGATGGCGTCTTTGGAGAGAAATGCAGTTGAGTCTTAGTTTTAACAACACAATTCAGGTGAGACAAGCCTACTATTGCCTTTTAATGTTTTTTCTAATCTTTACACCGAAACTAGTTTGCTATCCTTACATATGCAATTGTTATTTAGTCATACTATTTTATTCAAAGTTCCATTACTATTGTGCCCTGTTGTGATGTTAAATGAGGAATACATAAGGAAATGTTACTGGCCAACAGTGGGAATTGGTTCTTTAAAAACATGACAGGTAAAACAATGGCCTCTTCCAACTGGGCACCAGGTCTGACAGTAACAGGGCCTCAGAACATGGCAGCTCTGTCATAAACATATTTGTGTATTAATTGTGCTCCTATGGCACACAAGTTAATTACAGCAGCCCCATCTGAAGCAACAGGGTCCACTCCCCTTTCCCCACGCTGTGTCACATTTAATTTCATTTTGCCAAACATTTAAATAGGCGCCACAATTGTTGTCTCGGTAGCTTTGGATCACTGTCATTCTGCCAAAGTAGCACAACAAACGCACTCTCATCCCAGTTCGACCCTAGCTGTGTCTCACATCGACAGAAACTCAATTATTGTCAGCAATTACAAGTATCTTGGGGTGTTTGACTGGAAGTCAGATTACACAAGATACAAAACAGGGATTAAATAGCTTCAGCCCTTGATGATAGAAAAGGGAGTCTTTAAATTGCCATTCTGCTTCAATTGCTCCTGGATCTCCAACACAACACTGGTTGGCTAAAACAAAATTTTTCTTTGTTGTTGCCGAGAGCTTTTATGGTCACGGTGAACAAATGTAGGGTGGCCATTTTATTGCCGAGGTCATGAGACAACTCCCAGCATGATGCAAAATTGCAGCCTTTTTGGATGTCGTGCTTGACAATTAAAACATCTGTTTGAGTGGGTAGATGTCGTGTGCCAATGATGACAATGGTCAACTCTTCCTAGAGAGTTCCTTCCAACTTCCAACTCGTACTAGAGAGGTCACTCATAAACCAGAGGTCCTGGCCTGTGGATTACACTATAACCAAATAAACATACAACCCCAACCAAAACATAGATTTGGCATGCTTTTCATTTATTGAAATTAAATCAGCTTTTGCAAGCTAACTGTGTTTTTATTTGAGTTATTTCTCAAGAATTATTTACCTTGCCTCTAAATGATTTCAAGTAATTTAAAGTAAAAACATGAATCATTCATAAAGGATATAAAGAAATGTCTAGACTAGTAAAACTATAATTAGGTATCTACTAGTGCTCGATTAGTCAGTAAAGCGGTTAAACGCTGCTACCATTCCTAGTTGGCACCATAAAAACTAGTCGGTTAAACTTATTTTTTATTTTATTATTTATTTTAGTAGTGGCTCAGTCTGTCCCTGCCTCAGCCTGCACTTGAAACACACAAAACAATATGTTGACACTACAAGTGGAGTGGGGAGCACTTGATTCAATGCATTCTTAATGGCGAGGGAGCAGGGACAACTCTCACAGTTGCAAAACTTTGATGTTGCCACTAGCTCTGTAGGTAAGGTAAGCTATAATTAGCTACGCTTTTCTACAGAGCCACTGCAGCATACAATATAGTCCTGAGATTTTCATAATGCTCTCGTCCCGATGCTTGTGAATAACACCGGTATTAGCACTCTGCCTTTGTTGTAGGCTACTGTAACCAAAGATGAAGCGTTCTATAGATGTATTATTTTATAAATGAGGAGAAAGGAGGCTGTTGCAGAGGGAAAGCTACACATGGGAAGTGGGACCCGCTAGTGTTCAATTTATTTTCAATGAAAGGCGGGTGGGCTAGGCGGCCGATGCGGGCTGGTTGAGTGTTGGAACGGCATGCTGGCGCAGTCCCGAGAACATTGCCGCTTGTGTGAAAGACTTTTGAGGTGGCGGCGCAGTGAGACACACATTCACCTTCTCAGAGGCGCAATATATATATTTTTAGGTGGAGGGGGATGGAAGTGTGGGGAAAAAAGCATGTACAATTATGCTTTAGTTATTACACATAATTACTATTTGTCAATACTAAAAACATAAAAATGGGAAAAACCAAATATATGCCAGAGGGAAATCTGAACCCTGCTCCCCCGTGCAAAAGGGAAACACATTGCAAGGTATGCCACCAGACAATATTATAGATAGCACCAAGTATTGAGGAGTAGATTTACATAAATGATGAATGCAGCGCAACTGTCTTGACATCGTTGGTTATGACATAGACATGGCTCTACACTGGTCAGCATGCATACACGATCACTAGTCAACAACACACACCGTTATATATCTCTCCATTAAAAAAAAGAAGCAAACCGCTCTGAAATATTCCCCTTCCAAGAACGGTCAATGTACAATTCATGTTATGCGCAGGGGAATTGTCAAGCTTTTACGGTAAAAGCCAAAATGGTGCACATTTTAGACTACACATGGTTTCACATCCTCAAAGTTTAAGAGGGGGTATCGCATTTCTGAAGCCAAAAAAGCAAGAGGAGATACAAACATAAACATACACAAAAACAGGACATGGTAAAGTATCTGATGATTGAAGATGGAGAATAACTTTACTGTATGGTAGTTATAGTACAGCCGTTTCCTGCGATTATGAGATCCAGATCGATGTGAGCCAAATCCTGGTGCAATAAACAAATGTCTAAACCAGGGGTGCCCAACCCTGGTC
The DNA here is from genome assembly GCA_026546735.1 of Forbesichthys agassizii. Lineage (NCBI taxonomy): Eukaryota > Metazoa > Chordata > Actinopteri > Percopsiformes > Amblyopsidae > Forbesichthys > Forbesichthys agassizii. The sequence continues at coordinate 9,015 of JAODLL010003502.1, forward strand.
CTGGAGAGCTACCGCCCTGCCAAGGGGGGTGGGGCATTGAATAGTGGACTATTCATGGGTACCAAAAACGTCACTTCCGATGTACCTGCCGCCATATTTGTCCCCAACTCTGACAATTTTAGTCAGCAAATACAGCGCGTAGAATTTAGACAAATAAAATATTGGTTGCGATTTGGGATTCATATTAACTCATCTAACTGTATTTTGTAACTTAGAATCTGCAAGCGTCTGCTCAAAGTTATTATTACTGACATACTATGTAATAGGCTATAACAACGGCAAATCACTAGTATTCTATAGGATGTCTATCAATATGTCATTGCAGGATGGATGAACGACACCAACAGCATCTGGAGACGGCATCTGGAGACCGAATGAACCATTCATCACAAGACATGTAAGCAATTCAACAACAATTACCAACCGTTACTGGTTAAAATGTTTGAGCTTTTTTAGTTTAAGAGTGGCTAGATGGCTAACATTAGCACTGGAGGCGAGCTTGAGTGCTAATAATGTTACGTGCTAACAGCAGGTACATGTTTTGTTTTCGAAGTAGGCTACAGGTTATAAACTATATGATGTAGATTATGGCCATATGCTTTTTTTATCTTTAAAACAAAAAAAAGTCCAATCAGCGTATCCTTTTGTAACAAGCTCTGGGGAGTTTAGCTTCAATGAGAAGATTATATTAACATACTGCATTTTTCACTTCACAGGTCAACCATTTCAGCTTATCAACACTGGCAATCGAAATATATCTCTATACAACCATAACCATTCTCATTCTCCTTGATCTGAGCGCAGCCTTTGACACTATTTCACATAACATTCTCCTTGACAGATTAGTTTCTATTGGATTCACTGACACACCCTTAGACTGGTTTAAATCCTATCTCTCTGGCCGCACTCAGTTCATCCAACTTAGAACTTTTAAATCACAGCTATCCCCTGTCACTACTGGTGTTCCCCAGGGCTCTGTCCTGGGGCCCCTTCTGTTTTACATCTATCTACTTCCTTTCGACCATATTTTCTGTAAATATAACATCAATTTCCACTGCTATGCTGATGACACCCAGCTCTACCTGTCTACTATGCCTACCTCCACTCTCCCACCCACCTCCCTTTCTGATTGCTTAAAGGAAATCAAATCCTGGTTTTCCTCTAACTTCCTCAAACTTAACACTGATAAAACTGAGGTTCTCCTCATTGCTACTAAATCTACTCTAGCAAAATCTGACAGTTTCTGCCTTACTATTGATAACTCCTCACTTTCCCCCTCTTCTTATGTCAAGAGTCTGGGTGTCATCATCGACAGCACATTATCATTTCAAAACCACATTAATAATGTTACTCGTCAGTATACTTCCATTTACCCAACATGAGTCGTCTTGGACCGTCTCTCACACCCAACAGTACAGCCATTCTCGTTCACACCCTAGTTACATCCCACATTGATTACTGCAACTCCCTTCTCTTTGGTCTTCCACAAAAATCCATACATAAACTTCATCTGGTTCAGAACGCTGCTGCTCGTATTATCACCAGAAACCCCTTTATGGATCATATCACTCCTGTCCTTCACAATCTTCATTGGTTACCTGTTAAATATCGCATTGATTACAAGATTCTGCTCCTCACATTCAAGGCTATTCACAATCTTGCTCCTCTGTACCTCACTGCCCTTTTACAAATTAACACTCCTGCACACACTCTTAGGTCTTCTTCCTCTATTCCCCTCACTGTACCACCCGCCCGTTTGTCCACCGTGGGGTTTAGAGCCTTCAGCTGCTCTGCCCCCCGCCTCTGGAACTCCCCTCCACCAGACATTCGTATCATTGACTCTCTTCCCAGTTTTAAAACTCGATTAAAAACACATATTTTTAAACTGGCATACTCCACATGATCACTGCTCATCTGGATGGAGCAATCTTCTGTTTTCTTAATTAAGTTTTGAACCTTGCTGATTTTATGTACTGTATTGTATTTTATGCTATTATTGTCCCATTGATATTTACTTCTGTTTTGTAAGGTGACCTTGGGTGCTTTGAAAGGCCCCTATAAATAAAATGTATTATTATTATTATTATTATTAAATATAACAGAGCGCACAGCAAACTGTTATCACAAAAGGTAGGCTGTCCTTCAGCAGTTGCTTGGCAGAGAGATGGACAGCGGGATGGTGTATTTGTTTCCGATCAGGCCATATGGATCCTGACTACAGCAAGTGCACTTTTAGTTCTACTGGATGCAGTTTCTGCTGTCTTTGCTGGTATTTTCAACAGTGCACAATACTACTTTATCTTTGACTATCCTTTTTCTGCAATAATTACATCTCATGGACAGTGTCATCACTGCTGTGCTCAGTGCTTCTCCATTGCATCTGTACATTCAAACCTACTGTTGATGTGGATGATTTTCTGCCGCGTCCTAAGCAGAGAGAGACATGCATATTGTAGAAATGTAAATGTATGCATACATCTATATTGTTCAACCTGAGCAATTTTCCTCCAGCACATGCAGAGGTATAAGGGTTATACATACAGTGTATATATATATATATATATATATATATATATATATGTAGCCAGGTGAACCTAGGTATGGTATATTTTTTTAAATAGTTCAAACACTAACGTGAGCTGTAATAGGAATCAGTAGTTAAATAGCAGTGTCTTTTGGTTAAGGTA
>JAODLL010003503.1:0-11700 GCA_026546735.1 Forbesichthys agassizii
ATATATATCATGTTTATTATCTTAAAGTGGCCTGATTAGGAGAATTATTAAAACTACTCTATTTAACTGGGCTTATTTAAGAAGAAATAATAAACAGGAATCCAATGTCCAAAGGCAAAGAGCTGAGACATTTGATTGGCATGTAGTTGGGTAGTACGTCAGTGTTTCTCCTCTGTGTTCATTCAGCTGTGGAGCTGCGCCATGGCAGAATCATTGCTGCCACACCAAAACAAACTGGCTGGTGGTGTCTATTTCTATCAAACCGTTTCAGTAGAACTAATACATTCTATTTTAACAGTGAATAGAGAATCTGTCTCATTACGAGACAGCTTTCATGATTATTTAGCTGTCAGGTGTGATCTGTGGCAACCTGCAACTTCAGAAAGTATGCAAGACAGAAGCTCTGCGCAAAACAATTCAGAGTGAATGACGAGCTGCAAGAAACGTAGCCTACTTTCGCCTAGTCAACACATTTTTTAACAAGCTAGTAATTACATTAAAACGCTACATCATTTAAGTCTTTAATATTGCTGTAAAGCAGGGCTACTCAATTCCAGTCCTGTAGAGCTACTGCCCTGAATGTTGTAGATGTCTCCCTGCTCCAACACACCTGACTATAATGACTGGGTCGTTATCAGGCTTCTAAAGACCCAGTCATTTGAATCAGGTGTGTAGGGAGACATCTACAACATGTAGGGCAGCGGCCCTCCATGACTGGAATTAGACAGACCTGCTGTAAGGTAACAAATGTTCACGGCAAGCCCACCTGCACGTATACCGCATCAACTCAAACCACAGCAGCAAAGGAACAAGTCGAGTGTCAGGTTATTAACATCTAGCTAGTATTTTCCCTGGTTCGCCAACTTTAAGTTGTACCGAGTACCTGTATATTACACAGTAGGTTAGCATGCATTTCAGTACATGACAACATGTATGTCTTGTCATGACAGATAGTACAACCCTGAGTTGTAATGGTTCAGCCGTCACAATTGCTGGGGCTACAGAAACACCCTCCAACAAACATAGGTCCACAGCTCCCTGTTGTCAAGCCGACCTAACTCCTGGCCAATATGGGGACAGCTGTCCCGGTCCCACACACCCTGTGTGTGTGTGTGTGTGTGTGTGTGTGTGTGTGTCGTACCCGGGGCAGCTGGTGGTACCAGCTCGACACGTCCACCCCGATGAGCTGGAAGATGCGTGCAAGCGGCGGCAGGATCTGCTTGGTGACGTAGTATGTGGCATTGAGGCGTAGACTGCTGTCCTGTAGCACCTCTAGGGGGCGACGCACCAGCTGGATGAGGGGCACCCCGGGAGAGCCGTACACCACAACGTAGGGCACCCTCTCGCCCACGCGAGGCTCCAGGCGCCGGTCGTACGCCATCATCCGCCTGGCGGGAAGGGGTAAGACCACAGCAGCAGAACATTAAAAAGGTGCACTCAGCGACCCAACTGGATCGGACGGAAGACGGAAACACCTCCTTTCACAATGCCATAGGGAGCCACCTCAGAAGCTCCGCCCCACACATTGGAAACACATTGTCGAAACGAAGTCAGGGATGTGTAGAAACACCAGATTAACTTTTTAGCTCACACAAAGAATGGACAGCTAGATATTCACTTTACTTGATTTAAAAATCCTAGAATGAGCCTAGAATCACTGACTCCGCCTTTAAGATGACGGGCTGCTTACTAGACGTATTAACACCCTACATTACACTTCCAGGAAATGTAGTCAATAAAATACTGCAGCCAAATATACTGATTATTAATATAGAAAATACCAGTATGACGGTAGTGAATAATGAGAGGAACATCTGCAGTAACAGTGTCTTTGTGGCTAGTTAGACAAATGGACAGAATAACACAGATTAGCCGGAGTATTCCCCTCTTCACCGTGTCTCTGAAATCACTTTCTTTCAGCCCATTAACGACAGGGTTGCTAGGCAACAGGCTCAGGTACAGTGCAGGCAGGCTGGCTGGCTGGCTGTGATGCGGGAAAACAACGGGCATGGCAGGGAACAGCTAATTGGACTCACACAGTGCACAGTGCACTTAATTGACAGTGAAAACTTTTCATGCTTTGTCTGCCTCTCTCGCCCCCCCCTTGCTCACTCGAGTGTCACACAGACATACTGCACACTGGGGTAAACAGCAGAGCCACACAGCTATTCAGTGTGTGTGTGTGTGTGGACGGTGCATTGGGACACTTTTGGGATGCTGCAAGATAAAGTTAATTCATTAAAGTATCTACATATGATAAGGTCTGCCACTAGATGTACCAGCATCAGGGCAGAACAAACGCTCTGTGGGCCACACAAACACACACAGCTGAACTTGTTTAAAATTGCATATATAGAAAGAGATAAATCAAACATTGTGAGTGTTAGCATCAAGTCTAGCTCTACTGTATGTTTACACAGCGGGCTACACGTTGTACCTGGTGAGCTCCAGGGCTGGCACACAGGCTCCAGGCCGGTAGGAGCCACTGCCCCGGTACTCCTTGGCAAAGGTGAGGTCCTGCATGCTGGCGCGCCCGTCCAGCACCTTGACACACTGCCGCTGCACAAACTGCTTCACCTGGCTCACGTCACGGCTCTCAAACAGCAGCTTGATGGAGCGCTCCAGGATCTGGACCGGGAAACACCACAACCCACGTCCTGGGTTTGACCTATGCTTTATGTATACTACACTCGCTCTCAAACGCATTCATTCATCATGCATTGCTTTCAAAAGGAACTGTGAGTGATCTTGTCTGCCACTAGATGGCACTCTAAGCACCAGCAACTCCAACAAAAACGAATGCTATGTGGGCTACACACACATTCTGGAGGGACTGGGTTTAAAACATACACAGAGAGCGTGATGTAATTCTCTGCTCAGGACACAATTACACCACTATATCGTCAAATAGAAAATAGTGGTTTGCAGCTATATTACTGTTGAAAAAATCTCATAAAACTTCTCACTCATGAAATGGTTTGATTATGATGATTGTGGAAATACTGTATTGTAAATAATGCATTCATTACATCTGCATGCATCAACATAAAAATACTAATATATTGATTAAGTGCATCGAGAAGTCAATGAAGATGTAGGCTAAAGGTGCTGTTATTGTCACATACATAAATGTGTTCTCTGCATTTAGCCCAAGTGGGCATGATGCAGACATAGATAGATAGTGAAGAGCAATGCCAACACATCCATCCCACACTAGTAGCAGATGGTGCTGGAGAACAGGGCTCGTCTCCGTCTAGACACCGACAAAGACATTTCCTAGAGCAGTCGGGGTCCTCGCTCTCTTGACTGACGCGCGTTCACAGCCGCTCTGGGTCCACGACAACAGCAGTGGAGCCCACCGCGTCCGTGATTGATGTGCAGGGGGGGTTAATGCCGGTTACCTTGGCAACAGCGGGGCAGGCGTCGCGCCGCACGGTCTCGATCCCCTTCGCATCGTACGCCGGCTCTTTCTGGTCGGGGCTCTCGTACATGTAGCCCACGTATCGCTTCTTGGTCTGGAGCACGCATGGCAGGTACACCTGGGACGCACGCACGCACACACACACTTAATGTACTGGGGGCTGGTATGCGTGCGCGCACACACACACACACACACACACACACACACACACACACACACACAGCAGTTGTCATGGTACCTTCTCAAACTTCAGCTTGACTGGCTTCGGATTGGTCGCCGTCACTGCCTCTGCAATCTCGTTGCCGATTCTGAAGGCCTGCTCTTTGGTTGCTCCCTTCAGCAGGACAAACATACTGCCAGACAGACACACCGCCACGCAGACAGACAGAGAGTCTCGCATTTAATATAACATGGATTTCATTAACACTTGTGTTTCTGTAAATGCTTTATGATTAGTGACAGAATGAATAAAATATAAAAAGTACTAGTGTTATAATCCTTTAAATCAACTCATCTTGAATATTCCAGTTTATTACGTTGAGTTGACACTAAATTGGTAAATGTGAGCATATGGACGGCATATGGGCACTACTAATGTTCCACATAGACACTAGCTTAGAAATACTAACCTCAGCAGCAAATGGAGAGGCTTTCATGAATGACCAGCAGGCTAAACCATTACTGCATTACCTCACTCTGCCAGAGGTGGCAGCGATGTGGAGGCATGTCTGCTGCTTTGCTCAGTAACACAAATAAAAATATGCGGCCTACCTGTCCGTGTCTCCGTAGACAACACGAGCCCCCCATTTCTTGGTGTCGTTGACCATCTTAATGGCTCTCTCCAGGGTTTCTCTGGCCTTGTGCACGATGCTATCTCCAACCTGAGCACAGCGCATTAGGGACCAATCAGTGGTGAACCAGCACAATGCCCACAGACAGTGTGCAAAGGCAGCGTTCTGACCTCCACGCTGGGCATGCGTCCTGAGTAGCTTGCGGCCGTGTAGCCGAAGGTGACGTTGGCGATTAGCTTGAGGCCGAGCTGCCGCGCGTCCAGCAGTCTGGTGAGAGCCTTGTCCTGCTTGTAGGCCTTCATAGACTGTTTCACCATGATCCTGGTGTTCAGGATCTCCTCCAGCATGCAGGGCAGGACGCCCCTACGCACCGCCGGCTGGGGGACACACACACACACACACACTGACTCATGTGGTGCAACACTTAAGAGTTATGAACGGCTGGGCTGTGTTAAGGCTTGGCTTCAGCAAGCAAAGGCAGGAATATGGTGGTGCTAAAATTAGACCAACAACATATGCACATGTTGATCTGGCACTCTCTGCTTTGGGGTCACGTTCGTGGCATGTACAGTACACTGTTGAGTCACCTATACAGTGTAGGTGACTCAACAGTGTGTGGCATTACATACTCTGGCAGATTACTGTACTGGTGATTTGGTTCTTTCTGGACGTTAAAACCTGTAGACACCAGATTACAAACATGGCACATAAAAAAGCTCTTTCAATCAGGAATACGTTAAATCAGACGTAAACAGCAGCAACATGCTCTAATAAAAAGAGATTCCATCTTTAACACGGTTATCATTGTCACCGTGCAAATAGTGACAGTAACAAGCACGACATCATAATCATAATCAAAGAGTCTTAACTGAATTACAGCAAATGATAAATGTCATGATGATCTCTGGCTGTACCATGATATCAGCCAGCAGGCTGTGGTTAGTTCAGAATGTTAAGTAATCCCTCTTACCCCCCCCCCACAGTGAGATAATAAACCCTCATAAAGCACCAATAGAGCACTCCACAGGTGCAGGCTGGCCATGTTTCACGTCGAGGGTAAAGCACCTACATACAGAGACATACGGGAGGGTTTTAGAGAAACCTGTTGCAGGCTGGCGTACCTTGACGAAGGCGATGCCATTGGGTGACACAGTGACATGGTTACGCAGCTGGTACAGAAGCTCAGGTGGGACCCTGAGAGATGTGCAGCCAAACTTAAACTCCTCGGGCCTGAAACACACACACACACAAACACTATATTTTAGAACCAAAAAGAGGAAAAGAAAGATTCCTCTGTTATGAGTAACTGTCTACAACGGCAACACAACTGGCATGAGCTCTGTGTGTTCCAACCCAGGAGCAGCATGGTTGTAGCGCTGCTTATAGCCACAAGGGCTATTGTAGACACAAACGGAGGAAGGCATCTTAAAGGCCCCGCTATGCTTGCTTTTGTGCAATGCGTACACTGTAGACAAGCGGCTGCGTCGCAAAAGGAATTGTTCATATACTTGCCTGCGTACCTTGCGTGTGCTTGGAGGATTATTAATATATCCAGTAGGGGGCAGATCAGGGCCCGAAATATCCCTGGATGAAACCGGAACATTTTCCGTGACTGCCTTCGAATTTCCACATCATTATATAGATGTTAGGTAATTAAAAACTGGCTCTACGAACTTCTCTTTAAAACTTCCCGCCATTGTGATTCTTTGATTAGAGCCTGCTGTTGATCCGTCTGTCCGATCCTGTTATTCTGCCCTCACGTTCATATGCTGTACAGAATCATGCGTACGTAGTGTTCATTTCTGAGAACGAGCACAAACTACGCTCCAAAGGAACGCAGGACACGCGCCCGATACACGTTAGCCATATTGCGTACGCGGAATTAAAAGCAAGTATATCGCGGGCTTTAGATGCAAAGATAGGAAAGCTAGCCAACTCACGTTCCCAGGGCGTCCACGTGGCCCAGGCAGGTGGAGTAGCAGTAGTTGTAGGCGATGACGATGGAGGGGTAGAGCGACTGGAAGTCCAGCACCACCACTGAGTTGCTGTAGAAGCGTGACTCTGGCTCCATGACCAGAGGGATGCACTGTGGCGCCCTCTGTTGGGCGCGCTGCTGGCTGCTGGGGGTCACAGGGATGTAGTTCATGGGCTTGGCCACGCGCAGCATCATGGACTCCACGCGGTACTGTAGGTGTCATGAGGGTGGGAGCACACAAGAGTCTGTTACCGTACGCCCATACGTGAACGGCACCTTTATAGATGCGTGCTTTAAAGATGGAGATTTGCCCCTCCCAAATGCGTGGGAGCGTTCCCAACTCAAGGCTGGTCGGAGCCATTATCTGCCCTAGTGATGCACTGGTAGATCAGAGGGAGATCCGAATCGGCCGATTACAACGTCGCCATAGATACTGGCAACCATGTAGGCTACGTAGCTGTAGCCTACCTTTCAGATAGCGATGCAAAATAAATAAATAAGCCAGTTGACTAGTGTGTGCTTATTTAAGATTCAAATATATAAACATTTTTTAAACTGTCGTTATGTCTGTGGTACTCAACGTTTTTAAAATTGGTTTAAGATTTGAAAAACATCTAGTGTGGGGCCAGCATTAGACAAGTTACATTTGGCCTACGGTACACAATGCTTGATAATGCTCTGTTGGTAATTATTTCACTGAGATCAATAAAGTTCAATATATATTATTTGCTCCACCTGGGGCTTGAAAGAAAAAAAATCACAGTCAACTGTTTACATGTCATTTGACACCTAATTGCACAGCCTGGCTGAGATAGTTTTAAACAGAGTCCAGAGTCCCAGACTGATATGTAAAGTGGAGCAAATAAAAATGGCAGTGCATTTCCACCTCTGCCCTTAGTAAATCAGCTGAGGTCTAACAGAACTAGGAGGTCTTCAGTTTCATCAGACCTCCACACAGGCATTGCTAACAGACTGGTACTGCTGCTGTGATTTGGAATAAGTAGCGTCTGACAAAGCCACAGCTTGGCGAGGAGGAGCTCTGCGCTCGGTACCTGTGATCCCCGGGTGAGAACGTGGTAGAACTGGATGCCAAACACTCGGGCCAGCTCGCTGGTTCTGCCCACGATGTCCTGCTGTTGCAGTAGCTGCATGGAGCCACACACACGGCTCACATAGTGGTCCACCATCTTCCACCTGGCATCAAGACATTACAAGCGTCATCAGACACTAGTTTCACATCAGGTTGTGTTTTCAAGAGCCTTACAGGCAGCCATATTATAAGTGTGCACACATGCAGGTGTACACACATGCACCTACGTAAGATCAGAAAAGTACATCAATAAAATGTAAGCCTTTAATAAAGGATTTTGCCTGCCCAAATTTTTGTTTGTGGTGCCAATTCAAAAATATAAAATTAGTTCCAATATTAATTGGATGATTAATCTTGGAACTAATATTATATTTTTATACACAGATTCGGGACAAAATAAAAAGCATGATGAAAATTATATTTACTATCATTATTATTATTACTGTGTGTGCTACCTTCTTACCTTTTGGGAGGTTCATATTTAGATAAATAAAATGGCCGGGGGCCCAAACACCAACCTGTAGAGGTCGGTGTTGTAGTCGAACCAGTCCGACAATGTGCGGGGGCTGTACAGAGGAAAGCGCTGATGGAGCAGGTTGAAGGCCACGTTCTCGAAGCTGTAGTTGGTCAACGTTACCTGGGGAATGATACACAGAATGTTCTAGAGGCCACATGGAGAGGTGGGCGATTTAATCTCTTAAACCCTAGCTCCCTGTATGCCATCTTCAATGGTTTTTACCTCGTAAAAACATGCCCATGCATAATGTTGGGTGTCTGCCATTCTGAACATCTTAGCAAGCTAATTTTGGTATTAAAATGTAGATAAAAACTCGTGGATGAAACTGCTCCATAGTAAATGAAGCTCAAAAACAGCACATAAATATAATTGGTTTAATTTTTGCCTGACATGTTATTTACAGTATATAGATGAATACTGTATTGGAATTATGCATCTAAAAGCCCTTTACACTATAGGACTAAAATACAACATCTGATGAGTATATGTGTCAAGGATTAGGCCATTGTGAGTAAACATAAAAATATCTATGGTTTTTATAATAGTAAATCCTAAAATTGAAATGTTGATGCTAGTTATAAATGCAGATATCCTGCAGAAATACACATTTAGTTGCTTCTATATATTATACCAATAATGTATGTACTTATCTACATTCATAGTCAAACGTGTTTATTCTATCTCATTGAGAATTTCCATTTAATCCCTCTGCGACGCGCACCAGACGACACACTCCACAATCGCCTGGAGGCCTGGTTTTCTCTATCTCTAATTGATCACATTTGACACGTGACCCCTTTATGAATAGATATGACTCCAAAGAAGAGTGGAAATGTAGTTTTAAATGTTGTGTAGTCTTTCACAGACTGCATGTTCCTCTGTAAAGTGCCAATGACATCTCACAGAACTACATACCCTATACATATCGGCGAATTATGAACACAAAATGAGGAAAAGGCCGATGTGGAATACCTTTTCATAATGATTTTGTTACTGGATTAACGTTTTCAAGAGGTTTTGATTCAATCAAAAGTAAACTTTGTCAACGAACTCATCAAAGGTAAGAACAAGAGTTGTACTTCTAATTCGAAAAACCTAATTAGTATCTGCTAACATTATAAGCCTGGTCAGGTAGGGGTGCTGGTTTTGCAAACCGAGGATATGGTTGGATGTACGTGGGTCTCCGGTTTCAGACTGTGTATAATATGTGTATGATTGAATGACATGAATAAGATCACTATATACGTGCGTGTCAACGTGCACGCTGCGATATACTACAGAGGTACTAGGCCATGTGTGAAGAATTCCATTTCCCCAAACTCCAGAGACAGCACTGAGAACGCCTGGAAAAGTACCTATGTAATCAGTCAAATGAGCTTGCTTCAGCATGCGTTTTCTACTAGTACCAATGTTTACAACTCAAATGATGTTACGGCAGGCACAACAAAATAAAAAACACAAAATCCAATTTTATGTACTGTATATAACATTTGCCACTTCAGTTCAACTCAGCAGTTTTCTAAGAACTGGACACATAAAAAGGTATAGTCAGCTATTGTGCAGGCTTGTGGGTGGAGGCATGTCACCCACCTCAGTCTTCATCACCCTCCATAGGTTGAGGGTGATGCGGCCCACGATGCTGATCTCAGTCATGGTGTCTGCCCCGTACTCATCCCTGTCTGCTGCAAACCGGTTCTCTTTGCTGTCGCCTGGTGACAGACAGACAGGCCGGCAGGCAGACAGACAGTTATGTTGGAGAACCCCTTCTCAGAGGTACTTAACTGGAACAGTGTGCACAAGCACACACAGTTGCTTAGTGCTCAATACATCCACATACACGTTCGAGCCTCAATTCATTCTGAAACTATTGGACAGCCTTTAACCTATCGCATTGCTAGTTGAGTGTTTGTGCTAGCTCTACCATTTCAACTGCTGGCAATACATTTTGAATGAAACGCTTCACTACAACGTCATCGCAATTAGTCACGCAGATTGGTTGCTGATTGGTCCACTCTCCAGAGCGGCAGGGAAAACCTTGTGCATGTGATCAGGGTTTCTAGTGATAATTAAGACGAGAGGAATAGTTGGGCGGTATATTATGTATATTTAAACAAAAAACAATTTAAATATTGTTGTTTGATTAGTTTGTAACCAAGTAATGTATTTAAATTACAAAGTTTATACTTCCAAAATGGTGTGACCTCCAAAAAAGTGTTGTCGACACCCAACTAGATGGGTCGACTATCCACCTCACAGCAGGAACAAGTGTCTGCTCCAACACAGGTGGGTGTGTGTGGACGGGGGCCTGCGCAGCCCTACCTGGCACCCTTGACAGCTGCTGGCACAGATCCACGTCCAGAGCAGAGGCCCGCTGGAGGAGGTATCCCCAGGAATGCATCTGGACCTCGTATCCCACCAGGATGTCTGGGTCAAACCTGCCAGGACGCAAGCGTATCAGCTGATCAGCTTGCTGTTAATGGAGAGGACTCATAGCAAGTTCATGCTGTCATGCTTGATCCATTTATATTTGAGCCCTGTTTGCTTTATATTACACATCATATGCATAATATACTAAACACACAGGAGTTCAGGGCTATTCAATTCCAGTGATGTCTCCCTGCTCCAACACCCTGACTCTAATGACTGGGTCGTTATCCGCCTTGTAACGACCCAGTCATTAGAATCAGGTGTGTAGCGCGACATCTACAACATGCAGGGCAGCGGCCCTCCAGGACTGGAATTGAATAGCCCTGATATAGTATTACATGTTACACACAGTGTTTTCCACAGGCATATTCTCTGCCGTCCTGTGAGGTCACATAATGCAGCCCTATAAACGCAGCCTGACAAGTACCTCCTCAACACAGCAACCACCTCCTGGAACAGCTGCTTCTCATCACTGGCATACGTCACCTGCAGGCCAGAGATACCCGAGCGGGCCAGCAGGGGCGCTGTGCTTCTGCGACCTGCAGAAACGTGGCGAAGCATTAGTCATTGTAGGGCTGCACAATTAATTGAATATCGATCGCGATTACGATTTTGGCTACTCACGATTAAATGAACATGATCGACTGCGATATTGATGTTTAAAATACGTGCTCTGCTCATAGAAAAATCTCCTATGTATGAAACCAAGCGCTCCCTAGTCACCCGCCAACAGCAGCTGATTTGGCTGATAAAAATAATCGCCTGGCGAAATCGAAACAAAATCAGCCTTGAAGCGAATAAAATATGTAGAATACGTCACATATTTGCGTTGCAAACATTCACGTATGTGTATGCTGTAATTTACTACAATGCATTTTAACCGACGCGTTTTCGCCTTGCGCTTCCTGATACCTCCAGAGCACCGACCGGGATCTCTGTGAATGTTTACCCGCCCTAGGAGCACTCTCGTGCGGGCACCGAGTCACGGAGGTCCCGGTGGTACTAACTCGGAGCCCACTCACTGGTAGTGGTATCAAGTACTAGATTTCTGGTATCGTGACATCCTTAATAGAAAGACAGAGCAAGTCATATGCTAATTGTCTGCGCCGATGTTACGGTTTAAGTGGTGACCATGTTAACTGTGATATTTCCAAATGCGGCGTAGACATGGCGTGTGGATCTATGGCCCATAGTGTAGCTGACTATCGATGCCTGTTCGAAATACCGCAAATTACGTCAATAAATGTTAGATATAAGTGATTTCCGTGGTCTGTTTATAATGTGAGTTCAATAAAAATACATTTTTTATAAAATCAATGAATAATTGTGATAAATAATCGTGATATCATAAATGATAAAAAACAATCGGGATTAGCATTTTGGCCATAATCGTGCAGCCCTAACTGTAGGTGTAGTATGTATGTACTGTATAGTATGTACTGTATAGTATGTACTGTAGGTGTAGCATGTATGTACTGT
>JAODLL010003504.1:0-34641 GCA_026546735.1 Forbesichthys agassizii
GTTGGTGAAAAAACTCAGAGCGACATTTGGGGACGAGATTTCTGGTTGAAACAGAGAGAGAGAGAGAGAGAGAGAGAGAGAGAGAGAGAGAGAGAGAGAGAGAGAGGTACAGACAGGTAGAGAGAGAGGGTGAGAGGGATCGAGAGAGATAGGGAGGTAGAGAGAGAGAGAGAGAGAGAAAGAGAGAGAGTGTGTGAGAGAGAGAGAGAGTGTGTGAGAGAGAGAGTTAGAGAGAGAGAGGTAGAGAGAGAGTTAGAGAGAGAGAGGTAGAGATAGAGACAGGTAGAGAGAGAGGGGGAGAGGGAGGGAGAGAGAGATAGGGAGGTAGGTAGAGAGAGAGAGAGAGAGAGAGAGGGGTAGAGAGAAATACAAGGAAGAAAAAATGAAATAAATGACTTCTTGACAAAGAGGAATGTAAACGATAAAAGAAAAGAAAAGAATAGGCAAAACAACAACAGAGCAGAAAGCGTGTGAGAGAGGAGAACAACAGACTGAAGAAGCTAGCGCTGAAACAAAAGAGAAGAAGAGCTTAGGAGACGAAGCGGCCAATATACGCGGAAATATATGCAGACTTGAGAATGGGGCTGATGACAGACATCTAGTGGCCCTTTGTCTTCCTTTCAATCAGCTAGCGGTCAGGACGAGAGCTCTGGAGGGCTCATTGTGTGGCACGCACACACACACGCACACACGCACGCACGCACACGCACGCACTACAAGATATATGCATACATTATTATTTCTAGCAGCACTTGAACAGAAGCTCAATGTGTGTATCTCAGTTTCTGTGCATGTGTGTGTGTCCATTTTCTCCTTGTCATATTAATCAACGTCCGCGTGAGCGTGCTAATGTGGTACCCTTCCTCTAGCCCCAGTATATTACGTGTGTCCACTCAGACAAGCCTGTCCAGGGAATAGCCTGCTTCAATCAGCTTCTCATCAGCGTGGCAGGCTCAACTCTTCGACACTCTCCACCTCTCCACAGACACACACACACACACACACACACACACACACACACACACACACGCACACACACACACGCACGCGCACACACACACGCATGCGCACACACACACGCACACACACCACAGCCGTAACAGCTATAACAGACGTAACACGCACTTCACACAAGCATGCCATAACAGCCACTGCATGGCCTCATTTGACAACTCTCTACAATGCTGACGCAAACAAGCCAGTGACATATCTAAGTTAACCATTCATGTGTGTTTGGTTTAGTGTATAGCTGTGTTAGTGGTAAAGCTGTCTTTTCTTGTTTAGCTATCTTGTGCTACAGTATACTTTATGAAGTAATTATATCTTCATCTCTAACATACGACAGCAAATCTAATTTCATTGCATAATTGCCAATTACATTATTAATCACTGTATATTTCATTTGACACTATATAAGTCTAATATCCACTGTAATCTGAATTGTCACCTGCCTGTCCAATGGACATGGTCAGTGGCTCTGACTCCCAGTAGCAGAGATGAGAGCAAGTGTATTGTTAATTCAATGGCTGAGGTGTTTCTATGTGTTCGTGCAGTTCTCACCCCATAGGAGGCAGCATTGTGCAGCGGGATGAGACCGCCTTTGTCCTGGGAGTTGACCTCTGCCCCGTGCTGCAGTAGAAACTCAGCCACATCTAGGTTGTTGTAGCCAGCTGACACACACACACACACACACACACACACACACACACACACACAGTACACACACACACAGTACACACAATTGCACATATTGAAAGAATGAAAGTAAAGTGACGCAAATGGCCAAATGCAGCAATGTGTGTCTGCGTTTCAAACAATGTGTCTACATAGCCTCACTCTGTAAGCGCCACGATTTGTGCCCCTCTCGTTTCACCGTTCCCCATTCAAGGTCATTTGTCATAGAGGCGGTGTCAATACAAACATTAGCAAGTGATTGGATTTAATAGATTTAATAAAGACTTTAATAGTCACATGCACCGACTGAACTACCCTGATTGGTTGGTTATTATGGTTACTGAATGTTGACTTCACAGATTGCAATACTGTAGAGGCGGAGCTTTGAAGGCCTGCATGCCTTTAGTCTGAGCCTCTCCTGTCCATTAGCACTACTGTACGTCACATAAGCAACTCTGTGCTGTATAGGTTTCAGGAAGTGATACTGACTATTTCCACTGGCTGTTAGCATTGTCACTCACAAGTCGGCATCCGTCATTTCCGCTGAGATGCTAGTGCAGTGCTAATTTATGCTAATTTAAAATGTTCAATGTATTTTAAGCAGTAACCTACTAGTTTAACTTATTTACAATGCCTGTAAATAGCCATATTCCTGTCGTTTAGTTTTCCAACAAATTCCCCATTGTATGGTTAAAGTCCAACATGGTCATTGATTTACGTAGGTCACTGTGCATGTCAATCAAAATACCTCTCCTGTCAAGTAGGCGGGTACTGACGCAGCTAGCCAGCGCTCTGCGATACTATGATGATTATATAATGATTTTTTATTCTTTCTTCGTGTGTGTGTGTGTGTGTGTGTGTGTGTGTGTGTGTGCGGTACCAGCCAGGTGTAACGGTGTAGAGTGTCGGCCCTGCGTGTCCCTACAGTTAACGTTGTCGGGGCTGCAGAGCTTTTTGACGCGCGCCAGGCATCCTTTCTTAGCCGCGTCCAGCAGGGCAGCGTCGCCACGCAGCAGGTCCTGGATGTCTGTGTCTGCGTCCTTCACCAGGTCCAGAGGGGTGCTTCCGTCACGGTTCTTCTTGGTCGGGTCGGCGCCGTGCTAGTACACATCAAGATATTAGCCGGCGTAGGCGTGTTTCTTGTGTGATGACGGATAATGCATTAGCAATATAAGGAAGCCGTTTAGTCTCCAAAAAGTGATACTTCAATACGTGTATTGGGTTTGCACTGCTTGACGTCTGCTTCCTCTCTGACAATTAGAGCCTCTTGAGTTTACCTGTGACAACAAACTGGCTTTATTTACATCTTCCAACCAGGCACCAGGGGGCGATGTTGGACAAAGTGAAAGCCAAGTCTGTTAATGTATCCACTTGCACTCAATTAAAATGCCCTGCTTTTACTCCTTGGCTCCCAACCTCTGAGTGCTTTATATAATTACTGTAGGTCTATATATGTATCTGACCACAAACACATCTTGTTTGAAATGTCTGCTCAGACTCCTTTGCTTTCCTTTTCACACTTATTTGTATCTTTTGTTTCTAGAATGAATGCTCCTGTCTTAGTCAAACATTTTACATTATATGTCTCTGTGTTTGTAATGTAAGATGCATTTGCAATGTAAGATGCAAATACAACTGCATACAACCTTGACTGTATTGAAAATCGTCCAAATGATTTATTATTATCATCAAATCTGTTATTTAACGTTATTAGTCAAATAAATTGTACAATGACATTTTCCGTGTGTGTGTGTGTGTGTGTGCTAACCTGCAGCAGTAGTTTACAGATCTCATATTTGCCCTTGGCTGCAGCCTCGTGCAGCGGGGTAAACTTCCAGAGGTCGGCCACGTTAACCACGGCTCCATGAAGCAACAGGAGCTCCGCTACTTCATAGTGACCGTAGGAACAGGCATTATGTAGGGGCACCAGACCACTAGGGGGCAGTATAGATGAAAATGGACATAGAACAATGCCAACAGTGCTTTTGTATTCTTCAGGTGTAGAAGGTGGTTTCGCTGCAATGTCAAATGATGTATTGCTAGCCAGCATGAACAGAACATGTAGAAATACCATAAGAATACAGGTAGACTGACTTTTGAGTACATATCTATTCCTCTCTCTCTCTCAGACCTTGGCCTGGAGAGATTTGTCATTCATCCCGTTCCCACTTTTTCAACCTTGTTATGTCTCATTTGTAGACCGCGCCCCTTTGTCTGTAATATGGAAATCTCTCTCTCTCTCTCCCTCTCTCTCTCTCCCTCTCTCTCTCCCTCTCTCTCACCCTTTATCCTTGGAGTGGACATCAGCCCCATGTTGCCGCAGGTACTCCACCACAGCCATCCGGTTGTATCCAGCGGCAAAGTGAAGTGGTGTTGACTGGCGGCCCTCGACGTCCCTGCAGTTGACATTGTGGAGGGTACACAGCTTCTATAAAGACACAGAGAGGAGACACATAAAGAAGAGAGAGAGAGAGAGAGAGAGAGAGAGAGAGAGAGAGAGAGAGAGAGAGCGCCTTTAATATCATCTAGAATCATTTTTGCAGTCTTTATCGCACACACACACACACACACACACACACAGCGCTAACCTTAAAACGGAAACAATAACGTCAAGCAAAAGCAATCAAATGTGAAAGATAGATTGATAGATATAAAGGAAAGACCAACGCCCACTGGTGGTGACGTTTGGCAGTGCATCAGGGAGCGCACTTTCAATGACATTCCAATCGTAAAGACAAAATGACAAAGGAGCTTAAATCAATGTGTATGTATGGCTAAAACCGTGTTCTAAACCAGTAGGTGTTGGCCTTAGTAAAAGGTAATAGCTTTCCAAATACACACAGGTGGACGGAAGACAATCATCCTCAGTACACATGCGCTACCTTGACAGTGTCCAGGTCACCTGACTTGGAGGCTTCCAGCAGCTGTCCGTCCACATCTGAATTCTCAATCAGCGCTCCTTCTACAACACAACACCACATTTTTACCTGGAGCGTGCACACACACACACACACACACACATACACACACACACACACACACACACCGAGACACTGAGACAAACACACACACACCTTGCAGTATCTCCTGTACGCTCTCATTGCCCAGCTGCGCGGGGGAGAACCCCTGGAGGGAAATGAGGAAGGGATCACAGCCAGAGGTGAGTAGCAGTCTGCAGGTCTGCAGGTGACCACAGTGGGCCGCTCTGTGTAGGGCTGTCTGGCCCAGGTCATCCACTGCATTCACCTGGAGGGCCCCCCGCACAATGGAGGGATTAGCTTGTGCGTGTGTTTATTTAGCTAGCGCCGTCTGCACTTACAAGATTAAGGAAAGGTCATTATCTATTTTTTATAGTTAATAATCGTTTTGTTTGTTAAAGGGGGACATAATTAATGCTCAGAAATGCTAAGAAATTATTGACAGACATTTTTTTCTGATTTTTTTTCTGAACACCTAACCTACATTTTTGTCTCATCTCATCACATTCTCTGTACTCACATTGGCTTCATGCTTGACAAGAGCTTCAATGACATCATTATGGGACTTTTCTGATGCCAGGTGGAGAGGGGTCAACAGACTATGAGAACACAATGATGTAAGTGATTTTCCTCAGGCATATTGTAACAAATGTCAATATTATAATTTCCAATATGTCCAAAGAAAGGTAATGACTCACAATAACTCGCCTGCAATTGAAACAACTCACACGGACTCAGCTGACATTATAACATAATATCATATCAAACTAAGGAAACTCACGTTTTAGTCTTTTCGTTGACATTGGCTCCTTTGTGCAGAAGTAGCTCACACACTTGTTTTCTCTTCGAGTAGGGCGATGCGGCGGAACAATGCTAACGTGGAGCGAACACATGGTTTAGCACAGCAATACACTTGTGATCCTGGTATTCCATTGTGTTCCCCGTCACAAAGACAAATGTGCTTTACCAATGCGGTCTCATGGGTGAGAGGATTTTTGAAGTTGACCGCCTCCAGGGTCAGATGTTTCTTAACCCGAGCTAGGTCCGCTTCCCTGGCCGCCCTGAGAAGCGCGTGGCCTCGGAACTCATCTAGCAGAGGTCAAAGGTCACATGTAAAAACTATTCAGTAAGTGAACTACCAGTGGATCTAGAAAGTGCCTGCATGCCAAAACAATAAAACTCAATAGAGGAATCTATAGAATGATGAGACACACATACATATGAGCATGTTAAAACACTGAAGCCATCCAGGGGAAGCCCGACTTACATGCCAGCCGTTCTTTGAGCTGGCTTGCGGGACACAGGTCGATAGAGCTCTTGTTGTGGCAGTTGAGGAAAGTGGGGTCAGATCCGTAGCTTAGCAGGAGTGAACACACCTGTGTGTTGGGGTCATCATGGGTCATGGGTCATGTGCTGTGTTGTGGATAGTAATGCCCAAAGCCATGGAATGAATGGAGTTACGCCAACGGAAGTTTGAAATTTTCAACAGTCACATGGTTCATGGAGAGGTAAAACCTATGGCAAAATAGTTCCAGGAATTGGTGGGTAATTTGGAGAAAAAAAAGAGAGAGAGAGCGATAACTTAATTTTTTGGTAATTAGTAGTCAATAAATGCACCGATTTACTTTTAAAATAGAATTGATAGTGAACTTTGAATATTTAAGATAACTTTGGGGAACTATTTTGAGGCTCCATGCTGTGAAAAAACGGTCCATTGGAGTGAACGGAGATGACAAAACTCTCTCTTTACATGGCTCTGGTAATACCCCCCTCCCCCACATCTCCATTAGAAAGATGTAGAAGCTTTCTATGTGTCAGTAAGGCATGTTGTGCTGTACCTCGACGCGGTTCTTGGAGGCAGCTTCGTGCAAGGGGGTGAACTTCCATAGGTCCATGGCATTCACACAAGCTCCGTGCTTAACAGAAAACAAAGTAGCGTAGAGAGTAAGAGAGAGAGAGAGAGAGAGAGAGAGAGAGAGAGAGAGAGAGAGAGAGAGAGAGAGAGAGAGAGAGAGAGAGAGAGACTGCTAGTGTAGGAGAGAGGGACATTCTGATTGGTCCAAGAGTTAGGCTGTGAGAACGTCTCTAAATGCATACATGAAGGGTGCATTAAACAAACCTTGACCAGTAGTTCAGTGACTTCATAGTGTCCATATGAGCAGGCATTGTGTAGAGGGACAAGGTCACTTGAGCAAACATATTAAAAAAAAAAACATATTTCAGAGACAGAGGAAAAAATACTTTCCGACCATGTTTATTTTAAATTATACATTAGGGTTTTCACATAATGTTACATTACGTTATTATAATATTCTATTGGTCCAATAACGACCATAATAGAGAAAAATAATGAAGCACATTCACCCTTTGTCCTTTGAATGGACGTCAGCCCCGTGCTGCAGCAGTAGTTGCACAGTTTTAACTCGGTTGTAGCCTGCAGCAAGATGTAATGGTGTAGACTAGCAAAACAAACAGGAGAAACAAACAACATGTCAAGAAAGCAACATGGCTGTGACTATGCATTTTATTCAAACACTTGATATGATATGCTTGGAAGCTCAGAACAATATGGGCTCTGTGCGTTATATATAAATATTTCAGGCACACAATCCAGCATAATATAATATATGTTCGGCTGTATAGCTGAGTGAGCAAATATTAAACAGTCAAATTACACAATGTGTTTTTCTTGTTACATTCTCACACTCAGATGAACTGTAAGGATGACACTGACCTTTCTGCCATCGCTGGCGTGACAGTTGACGTTTAGCGGCGTCAGGAGAGCCATCAGCTTCTCCTCATTTCCACTCCTGTTAGTCATGAGGATATGTCATGTTGTTTTAAAGCAATATAACAGCATGTGCTTTGATTTGAGGTGGCTTAGGAGAAAGAGTTAAGAGTACCAAACGCTAAGCTATGCTATACCTTGCATTTTCCAGAAGTTCATCTTTCCTGTATTCACCTGTACGGACATTTAATAAATAATACAATTGTTTTACAAACAAAATAGGAACAAAACGTAGATGAACAAAACGTAACAAAACGTGAACAGCCACCCTGCCAACTGAAGGGGTGTATTTGTTAAGCACTAAACGTGTGGGTTTCAGTTGACCCATGAATGGTGCATACACGTCTCACAGCGGACAAAGTACTGTGCCACCAAAATCAGGGATAGAAACTACTAGAAACATGGGTTTGCTGGACACAGGCATGCGTGTGTGCGTGTTTTCTACCAGTCAGTACGGCCTTAGCGGAGGGCTCTGCTAGGTCCAGAGCGGTCCTGCCATCTGTGTTCCGGATTGTGGGCTCAGCACCATGCTGCAACAAGACTACACACACACACACACACACACACACACACACACAATCAATCAAAGCTTTATTAAGGACGCACACACGGTCCAGAAGACAATTTAACAAAATACAAAACAAACATGAGAAAACAATAGTCCACAATATCACATGTATACATACAGTACAGGCTAAAACGCCAATGGTACCACATATTCGAGAACAACCTGACTGAGCTCATTGCCGGGTTTGTCAGTATTGTGATTATCTAATTTATATATATCACAGACACACACACACACACACACAAACACACACACACACACACACACACACACACACATCAAAGTTGGCATGATGCCAATGACAGCGGACTACATCCAAGGCAAATGCAAATACAAATGTGTGCTAATATGTTTGTGTTCCTACCTATGCAGACATCTATCTTCCCCTTTATGGCGGCCTCGTGTAGTGGAGTGTAATTCCAGTTGTCTCTGGAGTTAGCATCGGCCCCATGGTGCAGTAACAGGTTCACTACCTAACAGAACAGAATGCATTAGAATAGAGAAGTATTGTATTATTCAGGCTTCTATTCAGGCTACTCAAGCACTCTTTGAAGACATGTCTCTCAAGGTGTGTATACCTCTGCATGTCCAAAGGAGCAGGCGTTGTGGAGTGAAATGAGGCCCCCGTCATCCCGGGCGTGGACGTTTGCGCCGCTCTGTAGCAGCAAGTCCACGGCATCCCTACGTCCAAAACCTGGGGGGGTAGAGAGATAGGGAGAGAGAGAGGGAGCGAAAGATAATAAAAACACATGGGTTACAGTTAAATAAATAAATTAGATGTAAAGCCATAACAGATGGAGACAGGGAGAAAATGAGATAGAGAGACATACATACAAAGAGAGAGTCAGCACTTTTCACTAGCATTGCAACAGCCTAATAATATCCACGTCAGAAATAATGTATGAAGCCAGCTCTAGTTCATAATCACTTTGTCTGAGGGCTGCAGACCTTTTTGTGTGTACAATTATGACTGTCAATGATAAAGCCTATAGTGTTTTGCTTCACAATCACTCATTATAATCTAATACAGTGTTGATGAGCAGGAATTATAAAAGGCCTATTGGTTCTTGAAAATGTGGTGAAGAATGCCTTATCTAGCTGGTACAGTAGTACTGTAGTAGGCATTCTCAACTTCCTTCCAAGGTCCTGTATCAATTATAGTCCTCCTCCTAATTGATTATTAGTTCGTAGCAGTTACGTTATCAATACGTAGGCTAAATAGTCTATTTTATTAAATATATACATTGGCTACATTGTTACACTTGGAATGTGTGGTGTGTGTGAGTGCAAGCTGTTCGGTGGGTGATCCATACCGGCGGCAAAATGCAGAGGTGTGGATTTCCTCCCAGCTGTGTCTCGACTGTTTACGTTCTCTGGGGTGACCAGTTTCCTGACACGCTCTACATCACCGGTGCGACAGGCTTCAAACAGCTCTCGATGGGGATCCCCTGGCGACCCGCCGGAGCCCGGTGACTCTACCGACACAGGTCCCGGCGATACGGCTCCGCCACCGAGGCCTGACACACCAGAGCACCGTCGGCCAGACATGAATGTCGGCGACTGCCCCCGTGCACTATTCTCTTTACCGTAGAATTTATAATGTGTACAAAACGCAGGCGGACTCCACAGTCCTCGCGGGACAGATGCCATACAAATAGAGAACAGCTAAAGCCTAGCCTATGTAAAAAATCGTGATATTCAATTCGGCATTTTGCAGATCGATTATAAATCTTCACTGGCGACAGAACGATTTGCTCGCTGTCAAACTGGCTGCGGTCTTCTGCAGACTGACTCGCATTCACGATTTACTAATCTACAGTCGGTCACCTGCTGACAATTTGCTTATTCATTCTGTGGACATCCTTAAGATTGCAAATTGCACATTGATTATGTAATAAAAATAGGAAGTATATAATAATGCCAGCCTGTACGCATACTGTAAAAATTACCATTAAGGTATTTTTTGTAATGGTTTGCTTGGTTTAAGTTCCATTATCCGTGATGCGGGCGGAGTTACAGCAGTGCCGTTTTACTTGAATGAGAAAACTCCGCTCTTTCGTTCAATGTGTGAAAAAGAAGTTGGCGCACCTAATGTCAGACTGCGGACAACATTTGTGGCGTTCATAGGGCATGCGCTTCCAGGCTTCGAATGAGTTTGCGCAGCTGCAGGTCATACACGCTAGCTGATCTTTATAAAGTATTTTAGACTTACATACCATAGCCTTACTGTGCAATTACAGTAAATATAATATAGACGGTGGCGCTGCTTCCTTTAACACGGTTTGATCAACTAGGTTCATATTGTTCAACTAGGTTCATATCTCGTTCACTTTGCGATGTAAAGCTAAGGAACTAATGCTTACTACGTGGCTTAGTGTTAGATTGCAAATCACCTTGTATTTCTGAGGTAATTGAAGGTTGTTTTTCCATATCTTACCTATTGCCAAGGTGAAAATGCTACTAATCTACTAACCCAACGTGCCGTTCTGCCAAGAATGTCGCTTCAGTAAGAAACGGTACGGTACCGGTAGTTAGCTATGATAAGTCACTTTCTACATACAATGCTGTGTATAGGGGTACGGTAGCTTGCATTATATTTGTAATTGACGAGGTTGATTTGGTATGTTACGTTATAACTTATTCATATAAGAAAGAGGTGGTCGTTAAGCTACCACTTGAATTTTAAATATTTATTTATCATTTAATATTTTCAATCTAGTTTTATGATAGGCCTGCATTTGTGCCAGGTTAGTTTTTACATTTACATTACATTTACAGTATTTAGCACACTTATCCAAAGTGACAGTCAAATAAGCCGATGTATCAATAGTTTAATAATTTACACAAGTTATCATAAGAAAACAACATTCTGTTAATAATCTTAACAGAATGTTGTGTGCCATTATATCTTTAAGATGATGACTACATGTCATATCATGGCTAACTAAGCATTTACAACATAGGCTGCACATTATTATACATTTTGTTCCCCCTCCCCGCCATATTTTGAATTGGTATAGAAGATAGAGAAGATAAAGTATCATCTTATAGAATTTATTTTAGTGGATGTGTTATGGTGGTTATTCATATGTTTTATGGCATTTTGCTGCTGTGTTATAAGCAGTTTAGAGTGGTGACTTCCCTGTGCATGCTATGGACTACTGTACTTTGTGGGGGAAATGCTTCAGAAATATAATGGAATCACTTCACCTAATAACTCTGCATAACAGCTGATCCATACACTGAATGTGATTGTTTTACCTGTGTTATGCTTGTTTTTACCCTCACAAGTGTTTCCTCTTTATAACCCAGTCAGTACCTGTGGTTTTCTTCACGTTCAATGAACTCAAATGGCAGTGGACTGAACGCCAGGTTGCAAAACGGGGAGGAGTGGGGCTGTGAGCTTAACAACATTCACATTCACAAAGCGATTTGTGTTTGCTGTAGATTGTTGTGTTTCAGCTGTGCAGATGCACAAGATGATGGTAAAACCACGGTGCATACAGTGCACAAAACCATTTGCAGGATATGTCCACAGCGGTGGTTAACATATTCCAATTTTAAATGTAATGCATTTCATATCAGAATGAGACGGCATGCATTGAAGATTAAATGAAAGATTGTAATGAAAGCAACATTTGGTTGCCTACTGGCACTAAATAGTGATGACAAATAGGCTACTCAAAAATAAAACCCTACAGGTTCCAAATATGTAGCCAGCCAGACGTCTTACACGTTACTGACTTGCCATGCCCATTAAACACAGCAAACATATTTAAAAGAAGTTTAAAAATATTGCAAGCATTTTTGTGGAGTAACGTTTCCAGTCAAATAGAAGTTAATTGCACGTTCAGAGTGTGCAGTGCACTGAACACTGCCAATGTCTGTGCCAGCTCATCTTGTCTGTTTCAATTAAACATCCCAGTGTTATTACCTTCCTTTGCCTGTTGTTCCAGTTAGCCCGGTTTCCTAATTACACCACTTGACCTGACCTGGTCTTTGATTCTGTACTGTACACTTTGTTGTCCCTACCTGTGTTTGTATTGCCTCCTTGCCCCTGTTAGGATCCTGGCTTGCCCCTGGCTGTACTGGAGTACATTCTGAACTACCTAATGTATACATGTTGTGTCATGTGTTCTTGTTTCCCGCTGGTACTCCTGATAGTAAAGTGTTGCTATGTCTGTTCCATCTTTCTGCAGTGTGGCAGAGCGTCTGGGGCCCGGTCCAGTAGCCATGTTGCGGCCCCTGAGAAATCTCTTCTCTGCCAGCAAATGTGTTGTATCTCGTGCTTGCTCTAGCTATGTAACCCGGATGAGGTGGGCATGAGCAATATGTATGTCCATAGCCAAGCATAGGCTTTAGTGAGATTAATGTTTAGACTGTTCTCATGCCGCAGCTCTGTGACTCTATGGCTTTCTATCCGCAATACATTAAAGTAGGTCTCATGCGATAACATGGATTTAGTCTGCTACACACCGGTATGTACATTGGTGGAATGAACCTGATTTTAATCCTGATCTCTTAGGTATCTCAACAGACTAAAAGGTAATGATGATGCTTGTCTGGAGGCTTTGCAGTTTGGAAGCATTTTTCTCTACCACAGACTGGCTCCACTGCTGCAGAAAACAGAGCAGGGCACATTCCAACTGCCGGCACTGAGAACCAAAGGTTCAGATGGGCATGCTTAGAATATACACTACTGGTCAAAAGTTAAGAGAACGCCCCAATTATTCCATGTTTTTATTGAAATTCATGCAGATCATTGTGTCGTGGTACTCTGAAATTAAAGCATAGAACAAATAAACAATTGAAGTTAAAAAATAAATCATGGAATAAATTAATTAATGAAAATGTATTCTAAACTTTTGACTGTTCAAAGTTGCCACTTTGAGCAGATATAACAGCTAAACACATTGATAGCATGCTTTCTACAATGGAAATCAAATATTCTTCTGCAACTCTGTTGCAAAAGTTCTCATACATTAATGGCACTTGTAGGTTGCCTTGCTTTCCCTCTTCTGTCCAATTCATCCTAAACCAGCTCAATGCGGTTCTGTCTGGTGACTGCTGGCCACTCCATATTTGCTTACCATCTTGTTCTTCTTCCCTAAGGCAGTTGTGGCATAGCTTGGACTTATGTTCTTGGTCATTATCTGGCTGTAGGATGAACCCCTGACCAACTAGGTGCATACCACTGTGTACTGCGTGGCCATTTCGGTTCAGGATGCCTCTCGCTCTGTACAAGTCACCAATCCTGGATCCAGCTAAATAGCCCCAGACCGTAATCCTTCTCCATGTTTGATAGTTGATGTCATTTTTATAGCAACACTACTTTCTGCAATACATTACAAAAATACTTTTGGGTAACCTTACCATTTTTTAAAACCTCTGGCAGTTCACCACTTACCTATGTACAATTTCAAGCTATTCATTGGACTTGAACTACTTGAATTTCAATAAT
The DNA here is from genome assembly GCA_026546735.1 of Forbesichthys agassizii. Taxonomy (NCBI): domain Eukaryota; kingdom Metazoa; phylum Chordata; class Actinopteri; order Percopsiformes; family Amblyopsidae; genus Forbesichthys; species Forbesichthys agassizii. The sequence goes on from JAODLL010003504.1 coordinate 13,470, forward strand.
AAACTGTAAAAATTGGGGTGTTCTAAAACGTTTGACCGGTAGTGTATATATTATAAAATATTATTAGATTATTTCCCCAGTCACATTATGCACAATCACATCTAAAGTGTGTTTGTTTATGACATGTCATAGATGTAGAGAGGATCATGGAGAGCCTCTGTAAAGACAAATCCATGTTGAAGGACTCTGTTCTGATCACTTGTTCTGGTCAGAATGAGGCCCAGTTCTGCTTGGATGTAGGTAAGAACATCCATGTACATCTGAACCAGAATTAATGTAGACAGAATTTGATGTAATGGTAATTAGTTTGAATCTGTGTTTACAACTGGTTAGTGATTCTGGTGGGGAACATGTTGTGAAGAAGTGGATTGTGAGTGTGTTGTTTTGTGTTTTAGGGGAGTTGGACCAGGGGGCTATAGAGGTGGCCTGTGAAGGGAAATTTGTCGACCTAAGAAAAGCATTCTTTATTCTGAGTAGAGAAGAGGCACCCCTAGTGGCCAGGGTAGGTACAGCCTCTATGGCAAGTGGCAACTATCATTGAGTGGCTGTCAAATCATAGCCTGGCTCCACCCGACTATTGCTTAAAACTCAACTTTAGCTGAGATTATAGTCTGGAAACCCTGTTTACTTTAGCGTGGAGGGCGGACCAATCAGCTTCCAGTGAGATGACGTTGAAGTTAAGCATGTTTCAAAATGGTGGTAGGGCTAGATGAAGCGATACGGTTGTAGCAACGCTTATTGGTTAAACGCTGTCCAATAGTTTTAACTAACCAGAGGTCTACGCCCAGTAGGAGGCAATGACTAAGTTTTCAATGAAGCATGACCAGACGCTATTGACTGTGAATATTCAGTCTGGTTACACCAGGCCAGTCAAATCTTCCTCTAATACAGCACGGACATGAATGATATACAATATGGTTACTATGGTAATACTCAGTGGTGTATGATAGTAAGTGGCCTCCGTGTTGCAGGGTCAGGCATTGCTACGCTGGCACCAGGGGAATGGGTTCTGCAGTGCCACAGGTCAGTGCACCCACAGGAACCAGGCAGGAAGCCACAGAGTCTGCCGTAGCAACGGGATCATATACTACCCCAAGGTACTTCTGGCTGGCTGTCTGTGTGTGTATGTGCGTGCGAGCACGTGGATGAATGAGCAGGGCCCGCCCATAACAAAACATTTGCAAAGTTATAGGTGCAAATAGTACCCATTTTGAGTCCATGTTAGGATCAAGTTACTCCCTCTCATTTCACATACAGTAGGTGTATTCATGTCACTGTTCTGTTTAAAGGTATAGTCAGCTTTTGCAAGCTAATACATACGGTTGTTGTCAAATTCACCATATATCACCTAAAATGTCACTATCTTACCGTTCTCTGTGTGGGTTGAAAATACAATCCGTTACTTCTACACAGCCCTGGCTCCGTAAATAGGAACATACCAGCAAGCGAAGTGGCAAACACCGCTCACAACAACAAAGCCGCTTTGTTTTGTCTTACAATGCGTTTCAATGTGCGAGGCGGATTGTTTTCATTTGAGCTCGAAGTTAGCAAGCATTCTCGAGAATGTGTCCGATAAAGGGAACATAATTGTGTGTGTGCGCTCATTCAATGAGTGTAACTGATGGTTCCAGATGTCTCCGGTGGCGATCGTCCTGGTGACTGATGGGAACCGCTGCTTATTAGGAAGGCAGTCGTCCTTCCCTCCCGGCATGTACAGCGCCCTGGCTGGCTTCTGTGACATGGGCGAGGGCCTGGAGGAGGCCTTGCGCAGGGAGATAGCGGAGGAGGTGGGGCTGGAGGTAGAGAGCATCCGCTACTCTGGTTCCCAACACTGGCCGTTTCCCCAGAGCTCCTTCATGGTGGCCTGCCATGCTACTGTTAGCCCGGACACCGCTCAGGTCAGCATGGTCTTATTCTTAACAAAGCTAGCCTTTACTTAAGTAATGTCTGTGGGACAACGCTGGCTAACTGCGCCAAGACCAGCCTACTTGACAGGAAATGTGGACTGATTGAAATGCACAACGACCAACCTGTATAATAACCTGTTATACTTGGGAAATTTTATGACACGAGTCTAGCTGGTGGCAGGTCTTGTAAATCTGTTAAATAAGTAGACTATGGTTACTTAAAATAAATGGAAAAACGGAAATGAGTAAAGAAAGCACTGCACAATTGTCGCACCGGAATTACAGATTCATACTTTAGTGACAAAGCTAATGTAATGGTGGCAAGACGGCACTGCCGTGCAGTAAATTAGGTAAACGGCTGGTAATGCATGCTAGAGCCCATTGGGTCTTATGTCTTGCTAAAGTGTCTGCTCTCTATACACGGAGGGAGCAAGGTTTGCGTCCTGGGTGGGACGCACTCTGTCACACTAACAGCCAATGAAAAACTACTTCCCCACTTGCTGAAAGTGTTGTCGAGGTACAGTATATGTGTCAGACGTTCAGCACACATTTGCTTATGTGACGTAGTGCTAATATATGAGGCTGGGACTAGTATGGTCTTACTACTGATTCTCAACATGGGGGTTCAGGTGATGATTTGAAGATTATATTTTTAATATAGTTATATGATCTTTGACTAAATACAATTTTTTAGTGGTTTATCTGTATCAATTGTTTCTTTCTAATGCTGCTGTAAAACCACTGATTTCCATACATTTTTAATCACTATTATCCAACATGTATGTTACCTGTAGTCATATGCTTTGTGTTCTTGTGTTAGGTGAATGTGGACCATGCAGAACTAGAGGATGCTAGGTGGTTCAGCCTTGAGGAGGTCCGTATTGCCTTGAAGACCAGAGTTCCTCCCAGGAATCCCAGTGGAGAACCAGCCTCAGTCTGGGTCCCTCCAAAATATGCCATAGCCCATAACCTCATCAGGGAGTGGGTTACTGATCAGCTCATCATGGCAGGGAAATAGCCTTTATGCCTATAGGCCACAGTGCTTGCCTAATTGTTGCATTCATTATTTGACTTATTAACTGGAGTTTTACAATACAACGTCCACCACAGCAGATCAGTCCCTTTTTGAATAGTATTTAATTCAGCAATCATTGAGCAGTGTCATGACCTGGACGAGACAATGCGTAGTTGTCATGTTGCACTGCACTTGTAAACAACGCTGTGATTTATCTTAAGACTGAAGTTTACAGTTAGCTGTCATTTTACTTGTACAATACGGTTTTGAAAAGAAACAATGGAACACAACTACCTCTGGTATTATTCATTTATTATTACTGTAAAGGCACATTATATCAACTAAATCCTACAATGTTAATACTATCTAATGAAATTCCCTAAATAATGCACTTGTGATTTTACTTCTTGAATAATGGTTATGTATTGCCTGACCATTTTAAATAGATGTAAAGCACAATACTTTAATATACTTTCCAAACTCAAACTGAGACAGCTACACTATATACAGATTAAGACCAATTTTATTTACAACATAACATACAAATACAAAACAACAAACAATGCTAAAAGTATTTATACATTTAGACTATGGTAGTCTCAGCCATAGCCTAAATCACTAAGTGTAAGCAGAATATGTCAAGTTTAAATCACTACATGTAATGGGATTCTGGTTAGGTGCAGAACATCTCAAGATATATTTAAACACTTGGGTATTTACCGCAGTAGTGCCATAATTATATGTGTGGAATTGTATTGGGATCAGTCTGGCTAAAGACAGTCTGCCTACTGGAGGATAGAAAAAAAAACAACAGCTAAACTTAACCCATTTCATTCCTGTTTCTGGATTCAATGAAAGAGATCCACAGGTATCCTCAGTTTTTTCATTGCGGTTAATGGTATGTAAATTATAATAAAATCTGTTGTGCTTTGGAAAACAAAAGTGATGAAAGTTATTTTGCTTTTATTTAACATGACACCCCAGTATTGAATCACATCAGGGTTTTTTTTTAATATATGGAAAATATTTTAATCAGAATTATAAGAAATTCTGTCACTTCTTTCCTTTCTTTGTTGAGGTGGATGGTTTCTTCTTGCAGTATTTCTCCTCCAGGCTACCAAGAAGGGAGTTGAAATTGGACTCTCTGGATGAATTCTTGCTCTTAACATCGAAGATACAAAAATAAGAAGAAAACAAACATCAAATGAAGCTCACTATACGCAGTTTATAAGAATGTTTTGCATTTAAAGCGAATTTAGATACAGATGTTTATATAGCATTAAACAACACCTCCTAAACCTATTGCAAAATGAAAGGAATCTACCTTCTGGGACAGGTATGTGTGCAATGGATGCAGAGTGGTCACTGCTAATCTTCTCATTAATGCAAGTCTGCCCCACTTGTTATTCTGCTCATCAGACGATCTCCATTTTGTATACACATACCTTAATCATAGCAGCCAGACTGTCATTTTCACCGATTCCCATCTCCTCCTTCATCTTCTCACACTCTTTTCGCTCCTTGTCAGCCTGAGAATGCGCACACACACATGCACGGTTAAATGACTGTGTCCCTATATGGCTTAATGTACTAGGAAAAGGGAAAAAATAATGTAATTGAGTTACATAATTAAAATGCATGTGGCCACGAAAACCTAAACTTCAGTAAGTACTGTACCATATCGCTTTTAGAAGGCATCGCATGTCTGACTAAAGAGCTAGAGTAAGAGCTGCATTAAATAGGCAATCACACAGAAACAATTGGTAATTGAGGTCATTCACTGGTTATGTTGACAATAAATTAATGCCTGCTTTATCCTTTAAAGTTTGAGTGATACATGTATTATTATTTATTTATTATTAAGTCCCAGTAGGCTAAAATTCTTACCTTGCGTTTGCGCATTGCTTTCTTCTTGCTGCTTTCATGGGTGAACGCTTTGAGAGCTGGCAGCTCCCCTGCATCAACTGCACCCTGATGAAAACAAGGAACCCCTCAATTGATCACCTCACAAGCTAAATTGTAAAAATGTCTTAGAATTCTACATACAGTATGACTAAAGATACCTCAAGTATGTCTCTTATGCGAGGCTCATCATCTTGACTGGCACACAGCGCTGACTCCATGATCCTTGTCATGTCTCCTTTACACTCAGTGTACATTCTCAGTAAGTCTGCTCTTTCCTCGGTTGAACCCTTATATGTCTTTTCAAAGTCCAAGATGTCTTGGAGAGTGATCTTTGTGGCCATGGGATACAACATGCAGGTCAGTATTGGTTGAGATTTATGCAATGTATTAATGTCATACAAATAACAAAAGGAATAGAACCAATAGCTATTAACAGTTGAGTATGACTGAATGTCTACACACTTTGACTGCATTATTACCTTAGGAAATAGTATTCTCCAATACTCTTCCCAGTTGCGGTCTTGGTCCAGCGAATCTGCCTCTTCATCCACGATTCCCTGCTCATCGTAAACACCCCTTTGGTCTTTGTCATTCATTACCGCATACACCTTTCCCAAAGTCTTTGATGGGCAAACAATAGTGGTTGTAATGAAGAGAGGAAATTAAAACAGCACAAACGATTTATGCATAGTGTTGTTGTATCATAGCTCAAAACCAGTACTACTTGACGCATAATGACATCAGACTAACCTGGAACTTGGCAGTGGCCCTGGGGTCGTCGGGGGCTCTGTCTGGGTGTACCTTCAGAGAACTTTTGTAGTATCCCCGTCTAACATCAGCCTCTGATGCACTTTTGTCTACGGCTAAGACCTCATATAGGTTGGATGTTCCAAACAGCTCCTTACATTCGTCTAGCAAACCCATTGCTATTCTGTGTTGAAATAGCAAATCAATAGCGTAATTATTTTTCAATTCAACTGATATTCTAACAAATTGGACATCCAGTTACGTGCTTTTTGAGTAGTTGTGTCCTAAAAAATCCACATGGCAAAACAGGACGGTACCGTATGTTTGACAATAGTAATAACACAACACTTACTCAACGTTGCATGCTAGCAAAAACTCAGTGGTAGCATTACATACGTGAAAAATGAAATCGCAGTACGAAAACCTGAGGATATTACTGAACTGAATGTTTAATGAAGCATTAACAGTCATTTCACCTTTTTATTGGACGCTTTATGTTGGTGTTGATATTGGCCCTGTTCTGTCACTCGCGCAAACTCTCCAAACTTTGGCGCGGTAATTACGTCACTGGAGTCATATTTCCGCGACTTGGTTTAAGATTTCCAAAATAAAAGGGCCGAAGACAATCTCTATTAGTACTATTCATATAATTTCATTTCAGAACATTCAGAATGTGGCCTCCTTCCGCAAGATGGGCACCCACATTATGTAAAAATTAATAATGTAAGATTACTTTCCCAGTCTATGCAGAACGCATGTAAGTTCATTAGTCTATGACTGACCTTTTACCATTTTAGCATAGATATGAAGGGTGTAAAAATATTGCCTAATTAATTCTACAAAACGTCCTCAAAATATTTGTATAATGTTTCATTTTATTTACATTTGTTGTCAAACGAAATGGTTATGCCACCGGAAGTGACCTTTGCAGCAACCAGCACTTCCGTCTATCAGTAGTAAGTTTGTCAGAAAATGACAGCTACCATATCCAGCGTTTATATACGTTTTATTTTATTTTTCAAGCAGTAATGAATGCATGTATACTGTAGTATGTCCTGTATTTAGCAGTAGGGAGTGGAAGGGAGAGAATGACCAACTTCGTGGCTTTGCACACCCAGCTGGCCTCGGTGCTGGAGTCCCTTGTTCACGCCGCGGTGGCTGAACTCAGTAAACTTATGCAGGACCGCTCGCTTTTTGTTTTCAACCTGGAACTGGTCCGTAGCAGCAGAGATGACAACGAGCTAACTGCTGAACTCCAGACAGAGGGTGAAATAAAGATGGTGGGTCACTTTTGAAATTAACTGCTAGATTGTACACTTTACTGTAGATTAATACAATGTTCAATTTAGGTTAAATTTGCATCAATCATGGAAACTCTGGGCAACGAGGCATTGGGAAAAATTATGAAGATCGTGGATGACACCAAGTTTCTCATTGACTTTGAGAAGAGGTCTATGAGAAATTACAGAGGGAGAAAGAAACCCCAAACCAGTGTGCTGAACATCTTGTCAGATGGAGGAGTGGGTATGTATGTATTACATTTCACTCGACCTATTTTAGCAAATGATTGGCTGTTACTTTTTAAGTTAGCTGTCTTGCAAACTAGGACTGAATGTTTGTTTCCATACTGTATACAAATGCACGTAAAATGTCACTCTTAAAACAGGGTAACTCACATTTTTTTTATCTTTGACACAGAGGCTGAGCATTCGTATGGTATTGGAAGCAACGCAAAATGTGTTCAGACAGACTCCACAGTGGTAAATAGTTATTAATTATTGCATATGACAATTTGATGATGCTGTGTCTGAATCCTAAATGCATCTATAAAAAAAAGATTATGTTTAATGTTTAGTTATAGCAGATGAGGCCTTCCTTGCCTAGATTTTCTTTCCAGGGGATTTCATGACCTATTATTTGAATGAATAAAGTTTATAATCTGCCATTGATCGTTCTTCCTGTTTGTGTTATGTCCTGTTAGAATATGAAATATGACCTTAAGCTGAATGACGTTGAAGCCCCATTTGTGCTGGCGGTCAGCGTTAAAGACACACATGGCAACATTGACCTGGGAGCCATTGCTGAGAGTGAGTATGAACCAGTAGAATTAGCAGGTGCTGGTAAACTTGACAAACCTTGTATTTTCGTTTTATAAGGGCAAGCAACCTATACTGGTCCCAGATAATTTTCTAGTAACATTTGTGGATTGTAAATAGTTAATTGATGAAGTTATTAGCTGCCTAATTCAGTGTGGGTCTAGTTAGGTTTTCATATTTGAACACATGCAATTTAAATCATCCAGGTTTTCCATTTGCTTCCCAGGAGCCGCGGCTGAGTCCTTCCTAGTTGCTGACGCCTCAGAGACCGTGACCCTTGACCCCGGGCTGCAGCAAGCTGAGCAGGAGCAGGAGGAGGCTTCCTCCCAAGCCGACCAGTTCCAGTATCTGGTCAGCCAGGGAAAGAAGTGCTTAATCTGCATGGAGTGCGGCAAAAGCTTCTCCACGCAGAGCAACCTCAAGGCGCACCTGCGCATTCACACTGGCGAAAGGCCCTTCATTTGTGTCATTTGCAACAAAGGCTTTGCCCACAAGCAGAGCCTCCAGGACCACATCCGCACACACACGGGGGAGAAGCCCTTCGAGTGCCTGCAGTGCGGGAAGTGCTTCGGCAAGCAGGCGCACCTCAAGACCCACTCCATCATCCACACGGGCGAGAAGCCCTACCGCTGCGAGCTGTGCGGCCGGAGCTTCAACCTGGCCCAGAACCTGGCGCGGCACGCGCAGATCCACACGGGCGAGAAGATCTTCGTGTGCGGCGCGTGCGGCAAGGGGTTCACGCGCGCCGTGACGCTCAAGACCCACGAGCTGATCCACACGGGGCAGAAGCCGTTCAAGTGCGGCCAGTGCTCCAAGAGCTTCCGGCATGCGGTCAACCTGAAGAACCACCTGCGGATCCACACGGGCGTGCGGCCGTTCGGCTGCGAGCTGTGCGGCAAGACCTTCCGCCAGTCAGTCAACCTGAAGATCCACCGGCGGATCCACACTGGAGAGCGGCCGTTCGCGTGCAAGGAGTGCGGCAAGAGCTTCAGCCAGCAGAGCAGCCTGATCTCCCACGGCCGCACTCACTCCCAGGAGCGGCCCTTCTCCTGCCAGCACTGCGACAAGAGGTTCAACAACACCAACAGCCTGAAGCTGCACGTGCGCGTGCATACGGGCGAGAAACCTTACGGCTGCGACACCTGCGGCAAGACGTTCAGCCAGGGCAGCCACCTGCGCACGCACAAGAGGCACGTGCACGCCGGAGGCAAGCAGTACATCTGCGACAAGTGCGGGAAGAGATACTCAGACCAGCGCAATTTGAAGATGCACAAGTGTGTGTACGCGTGAACAAGGGAATGCACGCACCTTTGACTGATGGGAGATATTGCAAGGACATTTATAGTGTGTTTTTTAATTTTTTTATTCACTTGCTTTGGGAAGATTTTCCAAATATATTTTTTACTTTAACATATTTAATTGAATGAAGATATTTAATATACTCTGGAGTTTTCTACAAAGTAAAGTAAACATGCGTTGCTGGTTAGTGAGTGAGTGTGTGTGTGTGTATATGTATTTATGTGTGTGTATATATGTATATATGTATGTGTATATATATGTATACAAATATAATGCCTATGATGAACAAGTTTTACAGCTGGTACTTTGAATTATCAAAAGTAATATTGGTGCTTACTTTAAAGCGTGTTAATATTTGGTTAAGCTATGTATTAACTTAAATGAGTTAACTGACTCATAAATTGTGCATCATTACATGAAGCTTTCTCATATGAGATTCAAATGTAGGCTGAATATAGGTCAAAAATATGGTTCAGTATTAAGGCTGAGAAATGTTATTTTAACAAGGTTTTAAACCTGGCCTCTATTATCTTCCTTTCCTCAGGATGAAGTAATTCAATTCTGATGTTGAAGTCATGAATGAATCCCTCATTCGTAGTAGGTGCTGCACCAAAACCTCGCAATATCTTTTTCATCTTTCATTCACTTGAAATATATTTTTCAAGTGAATGACACATTAGCAGTAAACCTATAATCTGCTACGATTATTGATGTCTTTACTTTTAGTATGTATTACAAAGTTACTGTGTTTGGTTGTAGAATGTAATTTGGTACATTTCTATTTGTTTTTTATCAACAAAAAAAATAATTGCAAATTTGAGTAAATTAGAAGTATGTAATATCAGAATGGGTTAGAGTCAAAAGTGTTTAAGAAACAATGGAAATGAAAGGTGCCTCATTGGTTTTCATTTAGTTTTCAGTAAACAAATAATGGATAATTTGTTCTGATTTTTTCTTGTCAACAATGATCAATGGTTTGTTTTCATTTAGTTTTCAGTCAACAAATGATTTTCCAAACTTCAGCGGGATGATTTCATTATTAAAGAAGTTTGTCAAGGGTTTAGCAAAGACTACTCATCAAATATGTTCATTGGTACTCTAGGTTGCTTGCTATGTTAGTCATATATTGTTACTTTTTCCACCAACTATTCTTAGAATGTCATAGGTTTGATCCCTGCAACCCCTGTGTATATTAGTCATCGTTGTCTTCTCTTTCTAAATCCACAATCTAAAATACAGTATACATATGTATTACCACTGCACTCTATATTGCATTGTATAAAAACCTTTATAGATATCATGTTAGACTTTGGTTAAGCTTTTTATTTGTAGAGTTAGCAAACTAAACTTGATTTAGTACACTGTGTCACTGAGTGACACACTGTACACTTAACTGAGTTCTTGAGTATTAATTTACCCATCTGGTTATACATTATAAAGTTGTGTAGCTCTGGTCAACACAACCTACTATATTCTCATCATTGGATGTTCAAATGGTACAAGTTTATAATGTGCATGGAAATGGCTGCTTTGAATCAGTGCTGGCTTTGCAATTGTATACATCCAATACTTAATTTTGGTGTAGATGGATAAATATGAACTGCTGTGGTTTATGATTTATCTGTCAATACATGCAGGTAATCAAATTAGTTGTTACATTTGTTACAGACAGAAGAAGCCAAAACATATTCACTATTTTATAATGAGTAATTATCCCAGGCATACTGTAGACAACAATTACAGTAATCTGTGTGATTATACTGAACATTACATGCCACAAGGATAAACGTGGGTGTAACAATGAATTAATCGATGCAGCTAATATTTCCATCTATATATACTCTAAATGCTGTCCTTTTTTTGATCTTCCTTGCATGACACCATTATTTTATAACCTAAGACATCATCTTATTAATAATGGCCTGTGAGGTTATCAGAAATATTTAGGTTGAGACTACAAATTGACATGAGATGCTGCACATCTAGCCTCATATAAAAGATGGACCAAAATGCAGTTAATAGATGCGAACAGCAGGGGTCCTCATTTACTGGTACAGCAGGCTAGAGTTCTATGATCAGCCTGAGAGCTTCATAAAGTAAATGTCCTGTGACTTCCTCATCCATGGTATATGAAAACTCACATGATTTATAAAAATGTATTACGTATGCATGACGTATATACCTAGGTTTTTAGTGGATTTGTTAAACTATGGGTCAAACGTGATTATTACTTTTTGGAGGTAATATGATCACAATGATCTGCAACCATGCACCCAACTCAAGTGTATTAGTTATTGCTTTACGAATTTATATAGGAATAGGAATGATTGTATTTTCTAAGGAGAGGTAAGGAAAGGGTTATGTTTACGGTAGACATCTGACGTAAGTGTCAGCTGTGACTCGGCCCTGCGTGTGCGCGTGCATGAGTCAGTCAGTGGTCCGTGTGTGTGTGTGTGTGGTTGCGTGCGCGCAGCGTGGATGATTCAGCACGGAGAGGGAGAGAGAGAGGAACCCGAGCCGAAGCAGCAGTAGCACTTTACAGCAACCGGCGTCGAAACGCGCGTTGCGGCTTTTAATAAACACGCAGTGGAGGCGAGTTTGATGTGAAGGAAGATGTTTATCGTGGCCGTTATGAACAGCCGGATATAAATATAGAGATCCTGCAGATAGTGTCCTGTAACAACGTTAGACCTGGCGCCAGTCGGGACCGCAAACGTCAGCGTGCCTTGCAAGGTGTTGCCTTTTCTTACCAACTGGATGCTATATAAGCTAGCATAGACAGCTCCAGACACATCCCCGTTAAACATTTGTTGTCTGTAGGCTACAGACTGAGATTTTTTTGTTTAGTCTGTGGCTGACATTTTTTAATTGGAAGCCATCATTGGATTATGAAAATAGCCCCTGTTGGCTAGCTACAACTTTAATAACGGCAGTGGAAAGTGACATTCAACCAATTTCCGGAGTTTGCCATTTGGCGCTTTGTTTAGTAGTAACAGGTATGTTCACATCTGATAAGCAACACGCTTAAAAGGTACAGTACGGTACTCACTACTAACACAACGCTTATTTGGGGTTGACCTGTAGGCTACGTAAGAGCCTAACATATTTGAGTGCCGTGATTTGAATTGGTGTGTTTTTATTTTTATTTTCTTGTTCTATTATACTATCAGTTAATTCTGCACCGTTTTTTAATGGCCCACCAACCACGGTTTCTGAATCTTCCACTCCAGCACTTATTGTTGTTATTATTAATTAATTTGGGTGTGTGACCGCCCCAGCTGTAAACACTGCGTGTGGAACCCTCGGATAGCGGTCGATGTCTATAGCTGCCTCGGTGGCTTTGTGATGATGGCGGCCCACTGAGTCTTTGACTGTAGGGCATCTGGGATAAACAGAGCCTTCAGCAGATGTAGTAGACCAACTGTATGTGCGTGTGGCTTTAATGGAAGAGTAGGAGGGGCACGATGAAACTGAAATATCGCTCTATATCTGTGTTTTCTTCAAGTCCTCTTTTGTCTGTTTCCATGCCCTACCTAGTCTCTGTCACTTCTCATTTGTATTACATTGTTTGCCATGTGGCCTAGCTAATACATCGGCCTGAGGCTAGTTCAACAAGCAATGGGACTGTTCCTCTCTACAAACAAGTGACGATAATGCACTGCGCAAGAAAGGCACAGAGGATGGTAGATATTAAACAATAGAAGAACAAAGTATTGACATCAGTAGTGCAGACACATTTAATAGGGATTGCCGGATCTCACGACATGTACAATTTAGTTGACAGTGAAACCCAATGGGTTTTAATGGGCATGTTCTTACGAACTAACATGCTGTGACTTAATGACTAGGCCTAACCATGGAACATGTTTACTATGTGTCACCTAGACTGCGTTATGGATTTTCACATTTGGTCTGCATTGTTTACTGTCATATTAATGTTACTATTTACAATTTACTATCAGTAGCAGTTTTTATAAGATGCAACGATTTTGGTGCTTGCCAAAACCACTGTCATGGTGGAAATCACATGATTTCCATCATGTCTGCAGTTTTCTCCAGATTGGCCAGTTATTTCTTTATTTCTTTATTTTTTTAGACCCACCGGTAGCAGTCCTCTCTCACATGCTATGGCATGTGACTTTAAATCACTGTTTTAGAAGTAAAATAGGCAAAGACCACATCATAGTGTTAGGCTAAGCATCGTAAATAATGTAGGCTGAATCAGTAGTTCATTAGCCTTAAGTTTTAGGCCATAACATCCCTGTTTTAAAGCACAATCAGCGCAGAGCTCCCTGTCTAATGAATAATCCCTTAACAAAGCCTGCCAGTCTTGATAGACAGTCTCTCTCTCTCGCTCTCTCTTGTGCTCTCTCGCTCGTAGCCTATCAGATATCCAATAGATAATTGATGCCCTGTGCTAGTTAAGCACACCTCTCGACTTCACACACATTTTTCCCCCTTAATTTCCCCTTCTCTCTCTAACTATTTCATTTTGACTGTGCTTCTCTATATAACATGTTTATAGGGAGACAGGAAATGTTGTCAATCTCTCTCCGGAGAGCCTCTCTTACGTCTACATGACTGGGCGTTGTCTTCCTCCGGTGCTTTCTCATTAAAATGTTGTCAATCAAATCATCTCACCTGATCATCTGGGCTTTTGCACAGCCTGGAACGGGCCGTTCTTACTTCTGCCGAAGCAGAAAGGGTAACCTGATCATGTGGCCACTGATGGCTGCAGCAGGCACTGTTGTTGGATTCTATTGAACGGTCCTAGCATTGCAGGGGACCCTCACAATAACATTGAATAATGAATTAAGTAACTATTACTGTCACATTTGTGTTATTCAGAAAGCTGTAAGGAATTTGATGCCTCCCTGGTGCACTTCCTAGTTGACTCATGGATGTCGATTCATATCATAGATATTATATATTCTAATGCTGTTATTATAGTAGACCTACTTATAACAAAACAGAAGTCTCACATTTTTATTGTAAAACCATACAATTTGCTTACTGAAATGCATTGCTTTCATTATGACATCACACAAATCTGCCACATACACATTTAGGAATTTCACTTATCCTGGTGTCACATGCGTTAGTGAATAGGCTGCATTTCTGCCATTTTTGTGTTGTCTGCAGGGTATGTCATGGCTTTCTGTTTTGTTTGGTCATTTTGTTTCTCAAAAAATACCTTAAAATATCTCGCCTGATGTTGGAATCAGAAATACAGCGTAGAGTAGACATTGTAATGTTGCTTGTAAATTAGGCTACTATTCTGCAAATGGCAGATTGCTAATGTAATATTTGTAAACGCATGTATTTGTTTCTCTAACGGTACTCCAACTCAATCTTTTGACGCGATAACTGTGCCAGTAACAAGCTGACCTAATTCCATTAGAGACACAAGTAAAATTGTGTTGAATCCACATTGTGATGTTCATGTAGGACCACCCATCTCGCTCCCTGATCCGTTTGAGTTGCATTCAGAGTGCCACCTTGCTGTTAGTTCACCTGCTTGTCTGTGTGTGTTCTGTAGCTCCGGATGGGCTATTGTCGTCTGTTTGACTAGCTCAACGGCAGCTGCCACTACAATGTGGGTGTGTGTTTATCCTTGTGCTTTGCAAAATGACTGGAATGCAGCTATCATCAGGTGAAATGGTAAAGAAAATGGTCACTAAGCAAGTCTCCCATCTGGGCAGTCTGGTTCGTTTAGCTGCATAGTGGACATGGTTTCCTAGCCTGGTGAGACCATCCTGATCTGGCCAGATTCATTTTGACTTTGCCGCAAGAATCAGTCTGGAGAGCATGAAATCCTTTGCACTTCAGTCCGGTAAACCTCTGGTGTGACCAATAAGTCGTCCTGACAGCTATGGGTGTGGTTTAGGTGGACGGGCAGCGAAATGCGTGAGTCTCAAAAACAACAGGGCGGTTACTAAAGGGGTTAACATAGTGCTGCAGTTAGGGCTGCTGTTAAAGAACCCAAAATGTTAGGGTCCAACTATTCTGATTTCTTTCCCACAAGAAATAAACATCCAAAATAATTATTCGAGAAGTGTGCACGGTGTCAATACATCCACGGTGCGCTGCTTGCGGTTTCTTGCCATCCCCCGCAGTAGGGTTAGCAACACTGCGGTATGGCAATATTGCGATTATCGCGACAGCCCTAGCTGCAAAAGCATCAGTTTTACTAGTTTTATTTGAATTTATTAGAAGAGCAAAAAATAGAAATGATGTTTTCACTCTCCTTCTGATTGGCTGATTGGCTTCAGCAAGAGTTGAAGTGGCTCCGCTGGTTAACAGGTTTGTTCAGTCACCTGCCATGTATTGTGAAAGTGCCTACCCTATAACAGTTTCAATGGAAGGCTCCCCAGATGGTTCTGTCTTAACAAACCAGCTGTCATGTCAGGTTACTGGTGCCCTGCATTTTGGTAATATTTTACACTGGTGGACCAATACTTGAAATTCACATTTTAAGATTCTTCCTTTTTAAATAATTACTTTAGATATTTATTAATGTCTTCACAATTGTACACTTGTCATTTTAATATTGGCATTTGCTGATGAGATCGTACTCAGCGCTTTGTCTTGAAATATTGGGAAAATTATTTCTATAATTAAAATAAATATATATTTCTTCTTCTTGTGCAATAAACAGCAATAGAAGGGAGAACATTTGGGCATTTCTGTAGCTAATGGAGCCAAATGATTGCACATTTTTATTTAGCAAGAATGTGTATTACTACACATTACTAATGTTATTTACAGTTAGAATATTACTTCCCAACATCCAATTATCACCATTGGCTAGTCAAATAATTAAATTAGCTTTTGTGAGCCTGAGCCACTGTAGCCACCCAACATGGATCTCATGGAACAAGCTTTGACTCTCACTTTGAGAAAGACGCTTTGTTTCGCAGAAGTCGAGAAGACGCCTTTTGTACTTGGGAGGGTAAAGAAGGACCAGACACTGTGTGGGCCCAGGCATCTCCCGTTATGAGGGACTTTGTCAACTGGTAGCTTCAGCCTGTACTGTGTGTTAAGCCAGTGGTAGTGAGAAACTGCATGACACCTAATTTAGAGGGCTGTTTACATGCTAAGAAGGCATGCATGTATAGGAAGCATTGTTTAGCATTTTAAGTTCTTTTGCATTTATGTTTAGCTTGTGATATCTGATGGATTGACTCTTCTCTGTTAATACTATTCCACTACTAACTGTAGGGGAAGCTAAATAAAATAAAAGCTATAGACATGACGACTGTCTCTTCTATTCGCGGTAGAAGACTGTAGGGTGGTTTGCTGTGGGTGTATGTTAATTCAGTCTAGTTTCCGTTGCAAATCATGCAAACCACATTTGTGTGCAGAACCTTTTTCGGGTGTTGGTTGATTGTGTAGATAAAGGTGCTTTGTAAAATTCTGTAGGAAGAGCATTTCTGTGCGTGCAATGTAGACCAAATTCTTTGTTTTCCCATTTGAACAAAATAAATATCACTTAAATGTTAGTCAGACACCATAACTGAAGCTATGATAGAGAAATGAATTGAGCAACAGACAGATGAGATCTGTGCAATACAGAGAGACAGACAGCCAAGAGGGTACATAGAATACACACTGATCTGGGCAGACAGGTCTGCCTGTTTTTGTGTCTCAATGGGAAACATTATACTGTATATTAGCAGGAAAATAAATAGAGTGTAACAGTGACCGCATCATTTTTTTGGGGCTCTGGTGCTAGAAATAAATTTCCCATTCATTTTCTTCATTTACATGTCGTAAAACCCTTACATAAAGAGTTTTAAGCCTGGAACCAAGCCATCCAGCTACGATAATGATTGTGACCATAATCATTTATTTTGAAGCAAAAAATGATTTATCAAAATTGCAAAGATTGTGTACATAATTTACTTTTATTGTGTTTAGTTAAGGAACTAACCATCCCATAAACCACACAGCTCCGAAGCATTTTGAACCAAATATGGTTTATTTTCAGCAGTGTTTTCAAAGTGTTAATATTGCATGTATTAGCATGTACAATCCAGACCAGGAAGCTAACAGTCTATTTTGAAAGGCTTACTACTTCTCCGTGTCACATTGACATTGCTAATTCCAAAAACAACTAGAAATACTTGGTTTTCATGAAATGTGTCCTTTAAAAAAATGATATAAGGACTTTACATTTTTAGAATCAATGGAGAAAATGAATGGGAAATGTACTTCTGGAACCACACAGTTACACTCCATATAGATTAAGGTAACATTGTTATAGACTTGTATACTGTACCACACAGACAATATAAGATATTCAATATTTTAGCAGTGTAGTATAAAAATGAACCAAAGGGATTTTAGCGTAGCTGATCGATTAAAGCAAATGTAAGCACTGGCTTTGTACCACTAAGCACCATTAATGTCACATATTTGACGTTTTTAGGAGCAATCCAATGGGGTAAGCAGAAACGTTAAGGGAAAAACAGGACTACTGGCGATTCGCTCTCTACACGGTGACAGCATCATTCATCACTCTGTTCTCCACCACAGATCCCAAACTCACAACCCAAACTCGGCTCGTAATCTTAATAAGACTATTTGGCCTCCCTACACAACCCTGGCTCTGTAAATGGGAACACAAACAAAGTGGTGCAGACCGCCCCACAGAAGACATTCAAGCCTTGAGAATGTGTGGCAGGGCTCTACACTGACTTTTTTTCACTCGCAGTGCGCCTACATATTTTTTCACGGTTGCACACAGAGATTGTTTGTCGCATTTGCCAGTGAAATGGTCACACTGTAGAGCCCGGTGTGGGGCGGAGCTTCTGAGGGAGCACCCTATGGCATTGAAGTGAGAGGTGCTTTTGTTTTGATAGACGCCATCAACAGGAATCCCTGACTTCACCTTTTAAGTATATTGTCTATAAAGCTGTTCTATCCAGTTAATCCAATTAGAATTAGATTGTGTCGATGGGACACTATTGTTACCGCATTCCTCAAATTGCCGCTGACGTTTGGTTGATGGGGAAAAAGTGGACGTGGTGAGATAAATGGAAAGGGGAGGAGATCTGCAGGAGGCCTGGATACTGAGATACACCGGTAGTTTGTGTTACCTCTGCTCTCACTGTTGGACCCCTCGGCCCGAGGTCAGACATAATGTCAAGATAAATACAACAAAAGTAAAACATGTCTAATGTGAATACCCCCCTAACAACACTTAATTATATAAGGAAGAGACATAGACATGGTGTGGATATGTCATTACTTGTTATGGAAAAATATATTAATCTTACTTATTGAGAATATTTATTTCTTAAATATAGTAATATTTAACAGTAAAGTATTAATAACTACATATAGTAATATTTAACAGTAAAATAATAATTTATAATTAGATTAATCTTAATAACATTTTGGATATTGGATATTTAAACATTTTACTCAGACTTTGTAAAGATGTTGCATTTACTGCTGTACCTACAGTTGGCGGGCGTTGGCTCAGCATCCAGCACAGTACGGCACTTAAATCTTAATACCTCTTATCATTTTGGAACATACTGTATGTGCTATAAGCTCATGGTTTTCCCCATTGTATTCCTGACATCAGTTGCGTAACATTCATAATTCTCTGTGAAGGTAAGGCAATGTAAAGTGACATTGAAGTTACTCCATGTTTGGAAGGACATGAGAATGAATAGCTGATCAACTAGAGAGATCACTATTTATAGACGATGCTTTCAAAACACAGAGCAGGCTAGCGATGTTAGCGAATGATTCTGTCAACAATGAAACATTGAAACAAAAACGGACATTTCCCTGCCTTTCCCGTTTGCACATTACGTTGGAAAACGTAATGTGAACTGCACAATAATATTTTTTTTCTCTCGATTACATTGTTTGTAATTGTTTGGAGTTTACGTTTAAATTGCGATAAATATTCCATTAATAACACAATCCTAGTGTGAATCAGAGACAGGTTCAACCAGATCAGTGAGGAAAGAGGGGACAGCACTGTGGGTAGTGAGGTGGAGAGGAGACGGATGATTTTCAGTGCACAAGATACAAATGAGGATCCATAAATTGGAGGAGGACAAAATAACCTAAAATCCTTCTCACCTCACAGCATCTAAACACACACTATAGGTGTGTGTGTGTGTGTGTGTGTGTGTGTGTGTGTCCACCTCAGCAGAATGTCACAGCAAGGCTTTTCTTTGGCTTTACATACCAGAAGGATATTGTCATTATCTCTTAACAGAAATGTACAGCTCTACTGTAGTGCTGTAGGCTGAGCAGGTATAGGTTTGTTGTTATGACAACTGATATGTTACATAACAGCCAAGGGCACCAGCAAGTCAGAGCTCTAATATAGTCACTGTCTTGACTCAAATCAATATTGTTTTATTTCAGAATAGAACACAAGGTGTTTCAAGATTCAATCTTTTGGCTGATATTTTTAGTAAAGGACTTCTAACGGCTCATAATGTCTTTCATGTATTTAGGCATGTTACCAAGTTTGTTAGGAGCACATAGCCTACCTATAATGCAGTAAAATAGTATTTAACTGTAGGAGGACAATATAAATCCATGATTCATCTAATGTTAATTATTACCATTATCTACAAACCATGAAAATTTACTTTATTATTTCATAAGTAGGCAATCTTCAGCATCCCTATTGAACTGACTTGGCAGTTGAAATCATTCAGTCTGCCAGCAGCAGCCTGGCCAGGTCATCAGATCAACACCCACCCACCTCCTGGGACTGGGTCAGGTTTATATAGAACGGGATCCTACCATTGTTTGTGATCTGGCCCTGATTTCTCCTTTATTCACGCTCTTTGAACACAAATGGCTGGCATGAAATGTAGTATTCCAAAAACATTTGTCATTCTTATTTAACGTTGTACTAAAATTAACTTTAGTGCTAGAGAAAATAAAATGAAAATATGTATGTCTCTGTACATTGACCTCTTGAAGCCGTTTACTCTGCATTATCAGATTACTGTTATGTTCCCACTCGGGTTATACCCTGCTGCCATGACCATCTGTTGCAGGGACCACTGGGCCATCTGTTAACATGGTTCCTTCTCCTACAATGAAACTTCACCACACATTGGGTGGAGTGGGACCATTGAGATGTGAGGGTGATCTTCTGTTGAGCATCTTTTATGAACAGATGCTATGAGCTTTGTCTGGCATTTACTGCAGTATAGAGGCTGTGGAGCAGCTGGAAAATGACAACTTTCCAGCACTGTGCTGTCCATAGTAACACATCTGTAGAGAAATGCCCACTGATTGAAGCTACAGTGTCAGAATAGGGTCACCTTATTAGGGGATGTGTAAGAGAGACTGTGGTACCAGCATGTTCAATGTAACTTTTGTCCTAAACTCAAAAGCCAATTTCCATTTACTAGGTGGTGGATTATTTGCAGATAAAGTGTCACAGCCTTGGCCTGGTGTCGCTGATTGGTCTGTCATCCTAGTGGCTGATGGCGCTAAAGCGACCAGAGATTTCAGACTCTCAGCCAAATGGAGCTGAGTGAAATTGTTGGGCGGACACTGCCAATAATGTATATTAAAAAAAATAATCAAATCTGCTTTTGGGTGTGGGTAGTTATTTATAATTGTTAGGTCTAGTTATTTTATGACCAATGGATGTGATCATGCTTTTCAAGTAGCTCTGAGTTGAAGTGCATGGATCAAATTGTCTGTTTGAACTGGTTTACCACCTAGTCATTGTAAATAACTGATAAGACTGTCACCTACATGCGTACAGTACTGTATGTGCCCTACTCTGTATGTACAGTCCAGTATGTGATCAACGAGACACGTGGAGGCTTGCCAGGGCCATGAATTCCAGGTTTACCTCTGGAGAAGGATTGCTGGGTTGTGCATTTCACTTATCATTGTGGACTTTGCTGTTTGTTGACGGTTTTACTATGGAAATGTGGAAAGCAATATTTCACTTTCCATACCCGACACTAATAAGTGGCTTCAGTGTGAAATGGTCTGGGGCTGTCAGCCCTGCCGGTCTCACTGCTCTGGTAAGCAGAGCATTAGCACATTGATAAGCCTACTGTACTCCTTAGAGTAGGTCAGGCTTCAGATTGCTCAGGAGGGAGGAGGCATAGTGAGGAGGTACTAGGGGTGCACAATATATCGATTCAGTATCGTTATCGCAATATCACGTTGCGCAATATCATATCGAAAATGTT
>JAODLL010003505.1:0-11699 GCA_026546735.1 Forbesichthys agassizii
GTTATGTTCTGTATGTCTACTGTAAAAATGTTGTCTTTGTACTTGTATATCTCCATTTTTATGTGAAGCACTTTGTGGTTTTATCTGCGAAAGGTGCTATATAAATAAACTTGGCAGATGTATTCAGCATTGGTATTCAGCCTTCTGTGGTTTGTAGGTGTGGAATATCCCAGATGAAGGCTTGACCAGTCCAATGACGGAGCCCATAATGACCCTGGAAGGCCACAGTAAAAGAGTGGGGATCCTTGCCTGGCACCCAACAGCATTTAACATCCTGCTAACTGCCGGTAAGCTGAATTTCTCCTTCCCTTTTCCAGTTTGGTGAGGACGATTGAGTGAGTTTGTACATTTTGTTACTGATAATAATTGTTGTGTTTTAATGTGAATCTATTCCATGTCATTCTATGCTCATGGTGCAATTACTTCACTATGTCTTTACGTATATTAATGTTGAAGCGACATACAGTACATGGCACTTTTTAATGTCATTCTTGACTTCTCTGGGACAGCTGCTCTGGTGGCTAACTGTTGTCGTCCCTCTGTCAGGCTGTGATAATGTGATGTGTGTGTGGGACGTTGGATCCGGGGAGCTTGTATACCAGTTAAGTGATGTCCACCCTGACCTGATCTACGGCGTGTGCTGGAACAAGGATGGCAGCGCCATCTGTACCGTCTGCAAGGACAAGGCCCTGAGAATCATTGACCCGCGACGGGGTACAGTGCTCAAGGTGACTTGGAATATATTTACATATTTTACACATTGTACTATACATCGAAATATAATGCATTTTGTTTTTTTATTTCTCTATTTCTAAGCTATGCACAACAATTTTTTACAGTAGTATCTCTCAAAATCTGGTCACAAATATATTAAAATCCGTGTTCGTCACTTCACCTTTGCCAAGATATTCATTAACCTGTCAAGTGTGACATATCAAGATTCTGATTAAATATCTTGATGGTTGCACATGGTTGGACTGATCACACTAGAAGGCCATTCTCAAACAAGCAGGTTTAACTTGAAAAATGACATTCTGGATGCAGTAAGCAGGCCTATTGCACGCTTCCTCAAAATTGAAATCTGTGATATGGCGTCTGTGGTATTTCCTTATATTTATTGTGACCAGCCCAGGGCACACCTGTGCAATAATCATGGTGTTTAATCAGCATTTTGATATGCAACACCTGCCCAAATGAGCCAGGTGTGAAAGCACCCTTAGATAATTTATAAACTCAGGAAAAATGGGAGCGAAAGCAAGTGTTTTGTTTCATTCAGTATGCTATTATATTACTGTGAACTCTAGAGCAGTTGTTTTGCAGTAAGAAAGCAATCGTCCCAATGGAGCGGGACAACTCTGTTGAGACATCTGTTGCAGTGCAGAAGCAGTCATTATCACACAACTGTTCTATATTCATATAACTGGCCTGTAGGTGCGAGAGAAGGTCCATGATGGCTCCAGACCAATGAGAGCTGTTTTCCTGGCGGATGGGAAGATCCTGACTACAGGCTTCAGTCGTATGAGCGAGAGACAGATGGCCTTGTGGGATTTGGTACGTCTGAACCTTCACTGAACTTGTTTCAAAGGATGCAAAATACAAGTTGTAACTGTGCATGGCAAATTGTACAAACGAACAAAACCACTTTTTTTTCCCCGCCTTTTTTAGAACGATCTGTCTGAACCAATGACAGTGCAGGAGATGGACACGAGTAATGGAGTACTCATGCCTTTCTATGACCCTGACACAAACATGATCTACTTGTGTGGAAAGGTACTGCGTTGTTTACAGCACTAAAGAGCATGCGTCCTGTTCATCTGCGATTGGTGAATTTCCGCCATGTTGTTTTGCTGTTGTTTTGCAGGGGGACTGCACCATCAGGTACTTTGAAGTGACAGACGAGTCCCCGTATGTTCATTTCCTCAGCCTGTACAGCAGCAAGGAGCCACAGAGAGGAGCCGGCTTTCTCAGCAAAAGAGGC
Source organism: Forbesichthys agassizii (assembly GCA_026546735.1). Taxonomy (NCBI): domain Eukaryota; kingdom Metazoa; phylum Chordata; class Actinopteri; order Percopsiformes; family Amblyopsidae; genus Forbesichthys; species Forbesichthys agassizii. The sequence goes on from JAODLL010003505.1 coordinate 1,979, forward strand.
GTGGATGTGAATAAGTGCGAAATAGCGAGGTGAGCAGGTTCTTCCAGCACGCCTGTACGCTGGCGTTATCAGATCTCCTGCTTCCCATTGGATCCCATTGGATCTGTACCATCTGTGTCGCCCGTACAATGGCTCATTTCTCCTCCTTCCGCAGGTTCTACAAACTGCATGAAAGGAAAATCGAACCCATATCCATGACTGTGCCCCGAAAAGTAAGTCCACTGAAACGTTATGACAAAATGATTATTGTGCACATTGAGTAATTGTCACTGAATAAATTGAAGTCCAAATGAAGCGTCGAAGCCCGACTCGATGTACGCTTAGTTTATGCCTCCACTGATTGGACAGGGCTTCTCAAAGCAGCGCAATAGGGTGGTCAATTTAAATATCACTTTGCATGTATTTCTGAACTGCCTACAGCAGCAATCTGACAACGCACAGCCCCACATTAATTTCACTTCTGTATTTCTGTAGTGTGGCTTTGACATCACACTGGTCCTGTTCAGAATCCATGCTCCATCTGCACCACGTGTCTGGACAGGGAGCAGATCAATACCGCTAACCCCTTGACTACATTGGTGCCCCTAGAACCCTAATGTCCACCACGACTCACACTTAAAAGCTGTCCAGGCCAGCCAGGGTAGTTGAGGGTGTTTTTGACACGTTTGGATGGCGCCGATGTTTCAAACCACACAGCCACAACATGGAGTTCACCACTGCATCCTTGTCAGAAGTGGTCCTGTACTGAGACGCCTCTCTCTCCAGTCAGATTTGTTCCAGGGAGACCTGTACCCCGACACTGCAAGCGTGGAGCCCTCTGTGCTGGCCGAGGACTGGATAGCCGGGCAGGACGCGCCTCCCTTGCTGGTGTCTCTGAGTGGTGGGTACTCCGCTCCCCCCTCCAAGCAGAAAGACCCCCTCCGGGCCAGGTCCAAGCTGGTGTCGCAGGACCCGGGCTCTGGAGGTGCCACGCCCACCGCCACGTCCCCGGCCACACCCCTGGCCACGCCTACAGCCTCACTCGTCACCAGGGAGACGGAGGAAGCGGCGCCACAGCCCTGGGTGCCTAAAGATGCGGACGGCACGTCTGACAAAGCAAGGAAAGAGGTGAGTGAGAAACGGGAGGGAGCTAGCGAAGGCTAGCTAGCTGACTGTTTATGTTTCAGATGTACGTAAATTCACGGTGTTCACGCGTCTCCCTCGCTTGTATCTCTTTTCCCCCGTCGTCAGGACGACGTGCTGAACGAGTTGCTAGCGGAAATGAAGGCCTTGCGCATGGTGGTGCTCGCCCAGAGCCAGAGAATTGAGCTCCTGGAGAAGCAGCTAGCTCGCATCGAGGACGGGGACGTGTGAGCCGGTCGGGAGCATAGCTTCACTCCGAGGGCATTCTTAACTAAACTCCATAGCCTTAGCCTTACTAGAGAATCAAGCATACCCAAAGCGGTTTGAGTTAAGCGTTAGGTCAGTGACTAACTGTTTATCAGAGATGCCTAGAACCTCATCCACCGTAGCAACGAAATTGAGATTGCAATTTGTTTTCCGCGGAGAGATAGAGTGAGGGAGGGTGAGAGTGATTTTGTCTTTATGTAACTCAATTTGGACTGAAGTGATGGGTCTTTCTACCGGTGCGTAAAATTGCAGCTTTAAGGTTTGCGAAACGTGTTTGCTATTCATTGATTAAATGATTTGAAATGTTTCTTAATTTCAAAGGGCTTTGATAAAAAAAATAAAAAATTAAGATGTGCTATAATGGCACCACTGCCAAGTGTAAATTGAGGCATGGGCCAATAATGAACACCTGAAATAAAGTGTAGGATTCAACCCTAATCTCTCATACTAATTTGATGGGGGGGGGGGCATAATTGCATTGTATTTCTTTTTTTGTTTTTTTCATTCAAGTACCTGTAGAGATGTATCCGGATGTAACTAGGTATTTCACCAGGTAGATAAAGCTGCTGAATTGTGATGGCATGTTAAACATGATACATAATGCGTGGCTAGAGCTTTATTTACTTCTGTGGTTTTAGACTAAAATATCACACTCCCTCCAAAATAATAATTTTTATTCAAAGTTTTGGATACGACTTAATTAAGCAAACTACTTATTGCAAACATCCTTCAGTATACATTATATACTGTATGTAGTTACTTTTCTGTGTTTGAATTAGAAAGATGTTTTTCAGCCAGGAGCCAATTACAAAGGTATGCAGACTAGCTAAGTAGTATTTATCATCATTGCGCAGAGCAATACAAATGTTTAAAAATATAAATAAATAAGTTTCATGTTAGTATGATTGGGATAAACAAGCTTAGCTCAGCAATGACAAAGTCGCTATCCTCCAAACATTTAGTTAGAGCTACAGGCTTAAAACGGTATAATGCATTAAGACACAAATGTGAACCACACCCTTCATGCTCATCTGCCAAAAACAAACACACTAGGGGATAAGGATCCCATCTTAAATACAGAAAGAGGAAGTACATATGTTAAACGGGTCTAAGTGAATATGTAATAGTCTAAAGGCAGCTGTTACATTGGTGTGAGAAACTGCTCAGTGACTGCTCTATTGAAAAAGGGCCACAACATGTGTTTATATTTGTGGTCCTTTTTTGCATTTATGTTACCTCACCAACAGGTCAATGGACCTAACCATTGAAACATTCCACACCAGGCTTATTTCTGCATTCCTTGAGTTCTTCCTATTCTTTATGCACTGATTGTCCTTTTTTAAAATGTGTAAACCTAATAGGTCATGAGACTTCACTGTGCAAACCCAATAAACAATATCTTCTGTGCTTATGGACTGCCTTATTATTTACCAACCATTAACACTGCTAAATGTAAATTTAGTAACATTAATATTTCATCATTGGATAAAGATATATACAAAGAAAGCAAGTATATAAAAACTGCACAGTTTCATTAGATTAGATGTTACTTTATTTATTCCTTGATGACTTACAAAATAGAATGTAAATAGCTCATGACAGTAACTTCATGTTGGCTGCTTGTCAAATGAAACAGGATGTGGCCAATGTGGAGCCTACAAGCTTTTTAAAAACCTGAACAATGCTGTAATTTAAAAGCATACAATGTTTATCTTTGATTTGTCTAAATTTTAAACATTGAATTGTGCCTTTTTTTAAAAACTTTATAATATATTTTTCTAATTATTATATTTTACCAGTTGCATGTGTACTGTTTGAGAAATGTGGTGTATTTTATATACAGTTTTTATTAGAAAGTATACATTTTCATCTTGGGTTATTTGTTTACATTTTCTGCCATGACATTTAACATTTAAGATAAAATATATGTCATGCCTGAGTGGCTGACCCCATAGATGATGTCACACCTGAAACCATAATTTATGTATCACAGCTTCTTTGTGTCACTCAAGCTCTCTCAACATTAACACCACACACTTACAACCTTCCCTGAGACAGGCTTGTGTTTGCTATCCGCAACACCTATTAGCAGTCAAGTGAGTATGATTGTTGTCTGTTAGTCCGTGCTACATGATTTATGTGAATGCTTATCTCATTTGGCAGATGTATTCAAACAGGTGTCTAGCCTATACTGTAGTTCCTTCCAGTTACGTTAACCCAAAGTTATGTGAATCCATATTTACGGTCTTCTGTCTTCACTGAAAATTGCAGATTTATTTACAATGTTCCTTTTCATGCTGGTGATATTTACACAAGTAACTTGTGTAACTTTTTACAGTTAACCTAGTAGTAAGTTTCCCATGCATGTTAAACATGCATTATACCAGCACATAAATGTTTTAAAAATGTGGGGTTGGCAATATCGCATAGACAGGAAACTAGCAAATGAGAACCAGGTTCTGCTATAGCTGCGAGTCATTTATTCAAACCACAAAGTAACTCTCACATTATCAGAGCCTCCACAGCTATTTCCTGTGAATGGCTCCAATTGCACGTCTTAACTGGTAGGCTATATTCTATATTTTAAAACTTAATGAGAGTTCTTGGGCCTGGGGACAGGAAATTATCTTAAAGACCTACTGAAAACAAATAAACTTGACCTTATCCAGTAAAACTTTTTTTGATGACAATTTTAATCCTATAAATATTGACTTTCCTGTAGAAATTAAGCATTATGTTATTAGTAATTATCTTTTAAGATTTGATAATACATTGGCAATGTGTTAGCCGTCATAAAATAATGCTGTTATTATTTAATAACATATTATTTGCTTACAAGATTGCTTGTCCATCTTTTGACAAATGTTCTAATTATTAGTCGCTTTTGATAAAAACAACTGCTATATATGCCTACAGAAACTCCACAGCTCTACACATCTTTCCAATGAAAATATGTGTCCAGATGTGGAACTGCAGCAAACCATAGCGTAAAAGACCAAATATTTTTGCATTATAGGAAGTGGGCAAAGTAAAATTGATTTCGAGGTAGATAAAGATAGAAAGAAAAAAATAACAAGATTTTATTTTACTCACAAATACTATAAACTTTGACAAATATTCATTTTTTACAAAGTATTTCAACTTATTTAGTTGGGGTATTTAGTTAGGGTCCTCTAACTACATTAGATCCCAGCGATAACAGACCTGCGTTTCCCCCCCTTGTCGGTGGCCGTGGTTCAGGTTAAGGGATTATTAACCTACATTTTATATTTAGCCTAATTGCATAGGCTATATAGCCTAACATTAACCTTATGCATATCTTATATTTGTATATAGCTATTTTATAGCATTCTATTTAGTGGCAGACTAAATCTGTCCTGGTCACTGACAGAAATAAACAATTACAGCAACATGTGGCCCTCAGCCACAAAGTGCCTTTGTAAAGGATATATTTGAATTTCAAATGTAATTTAAGTGTTTATGCAATATAGCCTTAATCAACGTTATTTAGCAACAATAAATGTCTAATCACATTCTCTCTCTCTCTCTCTCTCTCTCTCTCTCTCTCTCTCTCTCTCTCTACTAGACCTATAGGCCTAAGTATGTCTGACACAAAGGAGGTCACGAACAATTCCACGGCGAATACAACTGTTTTAATCCTGTCCTTCACACTCGTCTTCTTGGTGATATTGCTGATATTTTTGTACAAGAAGCTGAACAGAGACACCGATGGAAAGTACACGGTGCGCCGCATGGTCTACAAGGAGGGGGGGCTCAGAGATCGTGCGAGGGGCGCGGTCGGGGCGATAGAGGCCCGCCTGGGGACCCGCCTGTGGCCCCGCAATGACTCTGAGGAGAGCGTGCACTCCGACGACGAGGAGGGGAATGTGGAGAGTGGCGGCAGTGGCAATGAGGGTGAACGAGGTGAGGAGGAGGAGGATGAGGACGAGGAGGGCATCGAGGACGAGTCCGGAGACTCTCACAGCTGCGACCGCAGTGAAAGAGAGTCGCTAGTTGTGGAGGCGGTGGGGAGTATGGAAGAGGGGAAGAAGGAGAAAGAAGAGAAGGAGGAGAACAGTCAAAGCAGCGAAGACGAAGATCAAGCGTGTGACCAGAAAGGTTTGTTGGTAGACCTTAATAAGCAGTTCTCTGGAAGTGCCATCTGGTCCGAAGACGAGGTGAAGAAAGGCGAGCGGCAGGACAATAATGTCACAGTGTTGTGAGAACATGAGGGCCCAGTTAGCCTATAGGCCTACTACGTTGTTCTGAATGAACTGAACGTGCTGCGGCTGACACCAAGTGGTCACTATTGCAAAACTGCCTTATATGTTGAATTTCAACTGGTCTAGGTATTAGGATTATAGGTTATTGTGAAGACTGAAGCAGTTTGAATGATGGCTTGCCTTTTGTTACTTTTGTTTGTTGCTCTTGAATTTGCGAAATATGTTTCTTTTGTCCTGCTTGTTTAAACTTGTTTCAAAATGCCATTAAGAAGTAAAACTTTTAATAGGATGCTTCTGTGTTGAATTCATTTATGTCCAGAGATAAAACAATTATAGGCTATGTCTAGTGCTTTGATAGTTTATAAACACATTACACATAGCCCTACACAACAAGATATAATATAATTTAACATCGTATAACATAATATACCTACATATTTTTCACAAATTATCTGGAAACTATTATCTCTTGTTTCTTTAGACCGATACCAATGGGGATGTAGCTCAGTGGTAGAGCGCATGCTTCGCATGTATGAGGCCCCGGGTTCAATCCCCGGCATCTCCACATTTTTTAAGATTTTGATGTTTACATATTTCGTAATGTTGACTACGAAATATGTTTAGAATTGAATTTACATGAGTAAAATATATTAGGTAAGCTAAATAATAAAATTATAATGTAAAATATTTAGTAAAACGCCTTCAACAATAACGGCATTTATCATTGGAGGAAAATGTAAGTTGAATTAAAACCTGCTCGATTGTGATTGGTTATTTTAGCTCTTTTGGGCGTGGTCGTGTGCATGCTAGCTCTGTACGGAATTCACAACAACACTTTTCGTCGGGTAGAGGAATCCAACCTGTTTCCACTGGTTTCTTCATCCCTTGAGTGATGTTGAGGTGCTCGGTAAATCACGGATGAACCAATATCTATGTCAATGCCATAATAAGAAAGCACAGTAGCCTAATTGAACTGGGTAGTCGAACTGCATTCGAGCTGCGGTGTCAACAAACAACGCCGAACAGTCAGCTACACTATCATTCCGGGCCATAGATCAACACGCCGCGCCTACGCCGCATCTGGAAATGTCACCAGTTAACATGGTCACCACTTAAACCGTAACACCGGAGCTGCATATCCCTGGACATTTACGGATGGATTATTGCCAAGTAGGCAAACAATTTAGCTGTATTGGAGATCTCTAAGTAGCCTACGTTCTAAAGTCATATGATTGGTAAAATTACAGAAAATTGTTTAGACTGTCTGCGAGTTCAACGACCTCCGTGTGCGCTACCGTACCAGTAATACGTAGGCTTCCCGTTCCAACATTCAGATCGTAGCCTTTCATTTGGTACGTTAGCTATTTACGTTACAGTGTTGCGTTTTAACGGAAACTAAAATGCCGCACACAAATATAGGGAGTCTCTCACTGTATAACCCCGTTTGAGTGCGCACTGCCCACCTTATTTTGATCTTCTCTCACCCTAACTTGAATGTGGCAGAGAAATTATTTCAGTAGACGTCACTTATCTGCATAGGGAGTAAAATGCAATGAACCTGTTCGGTTTGTGCCCTGGAAATATGCCTTGTCTCTCCGTTCTCGCTGTCTGATAAAAAGGACGGAGTTGTTGCCGCGCCTGCAGGAACATGGAAGGTACAACATCTAGTGGCATCTTCACATCCGCACTGATTTTAAAACACCTCGAGAAAATATGACACACATCTGGCTTGCAAGCTGTCCAAGATGGATGCAGAGGCTCTGTGCATACGAATGCGCGGCAGAGAGGCAGCAGGATATCTTTAAATTACCAGTTTGTGCTGATATGCTCTATGTCTCGTTTTGTCTTTTGCAGGGGTAGAATGTTACTAGCATCGGCGGTAGTAGTATGGGAATGGCTGAACGAACACGGACGCTGGAGGCCGTACAGCCCGGCTGTCTCGCATCACATAGAGGCAGTCATCCGAAGCGACCCTCGGAGTGCTAGTGTTGTTTTAGGACAGGTGGACTCTCGCCTCTCTCCCTACATCATCGACTTGTATTCCATGCACCAGTTCCGCCAAGACACGGGTAAGGCGGCTTTACACCATTGGCAAACTCGTGATTTACCACCTTTGGGATACAGTAGACTGGATGGGGGTGGTGTAGCCAGCCAGGCCTAAAATGTAGGCCTGTTTACTCATGGATGCGTGTAAAACATACATTAGCGGTTCCTGTTTATCGGTGGCTATATCTTATAATGTTATTAATATGTATTTGTCTCCAAAGCTTTAATCCTCCACAGGTGGGGTTGCTTATTACCCTGGCATAAACAAGTACATATATTGTTATTGGTCATAGGCCTGTAAATAAAATAAATAAATAAATAAAATGAATAAATAAGAATACTATGGGCACTTTCTTAACATCTTAAATGTACAGGATATGATGGTTTGTCACTGTATTAGGTCTACTTCTCATGTCCAGACAGACAGACATGGTATGAACCTGTGGTCATTGAAGTGGTGAGTCAGGATGGCTCTGTGTGTGAGTCAATATGAGAATATTTGTCTTGTCTTTTGTACAAGCAGCAGATGGAAGACAACCTTGTGCGTTCACTGGAACTCCACGTCAGCCACTGAAAATGGGTGGGGGGGTGAGCAGGGTACCCTGAAACAAAGATGGGGATTATCTGACATCCAAATTGGGCAGAGTTCCGACATTGCTTATTTTTGTCGACTTTGGTTGACAATGACATTTGTGCAGTTGGTCCAGACTAGAAGGCTGATTATGGTGGGGAAAGGGTAAAGAATGGACGTGGACAATAGAAGTCTGAGATCATTAGTGTGAAGTTTACAAATACATTTGCATTTTCTATTGATTTCATTTGTTTAATGTCTACACCTCTAATCACATTTTAGATGGGTATTTTTTTTGCTTATTTAAAAAAAAAATTGGTCCCGTTTTACAAAAATGCTGTAACAGAACTGTCTGTTCTTTACGGTTGTTAGAAACTCCATTGTGAAGCTGTTTGCATTTTTTCCCTACTACTACTGCGATATTACTCTAAATACTATTTATTACTAAACAAATTTAACATTCTACTAGGACTGCTCGATCATGGGAAAAATAATAATAATGATTATTACGCTAATGAGGCATTCCCTGGGGAAAAAGGCAGCCACTTCCAACCTGGGACAGGTTGACTCGCAAAATTTGGTTCAGTGAGAACATTTAAGAAAGCTTGTTATATCAATGGGATTTTTGCCCTGTTTTAGTGGAGTGTATTTATTGTGTTTGCAGTTTTGTGAATTCCCTGCTTATCAGTGGGCTTTTTAAAGATTTTTAAATATTGTTCTATATTATATTTATTATTTATTATTTTTACCTGAGCATGATGGCTCATGAAAGAAACTGGGATCCTCAAGCAAACACTGAATCTCATCAACATACAGCTGCCAGTATTTCCCTTTATTCTTGATTAACGTCAATATTGGAAAACCTTTACACTGCTTAGTATTTTAAACAGTGATTTGTTCAAGCAATGCCTTTATGAAGACTGCTGAGAGTTACTCTCACCCTGGGAAAGCAAACACAGACGGCTTTGGTCCAGATCAAGGCCTACAGCCAATCAGAATTCAGAACACAGTGTGCTGTTACTAGGGGAAACCTGTTTGCCCAAATTCATAGTGAGCACACGCACACACACACATACACACACACACACATGTATTTGTTATGGCTATAATCTGCTTGTCCACTGCAAATATGCATTGCAGCCATGTGTTCAAAAACATTTGCTTTCACCCAGTGGAATTTAATATAGTTAACCCTTGGAGACCCACAGTTGCAAATTTGCAACATTTATTTGAATCTGTCAAAAACGACATACCCCAACCCCCAAGACTCTAAACTATATAATTGCAACATTTTTAGCGGGAAAATACAAATACTGTGACATACAACATTTCAAATTCAAACCACATGGCTGTCTACAACTACCCCTTCTGGGCCAATTTCAACAATTTTCCAAGTAAGTATTTTACCTATAGTTTTTTATTCCTTTATTCCAAAGATGTTAAGTGACAGAAAACTGTAATAATTCAAAATAAAAAGTATAATACACATGAT
>JAODLL010003506.1:0-11698 GCA_026546735.1 Forbesichthys agassizii
TAGCAGGTTGTGTGTGTACTTTATGTGTATTAGGTGTTTGTGTGTGTACTGTATGTGTGTTAGCAGGTTGTGTGTGTGTACTGTATGTGTGTTAGTAGGTTGTGTGTGTACTTTATGTGTATTAGGTGTTTGTGTGTGTACTGTATGTGTGTTAGCAGGTTGTGTGTGTACTGTATGTGTATTAGCAGGTTATGTGTGTACTGTATGTGTATTAGTAGGTTGTGTGTGTACTGTATGTGTATTAGCAGGTTGTGTGTGTACTGTATGTGTGTTAGCAGGTTGTGTGTGTACTTTATGTGTGTTAGCAGTTTGTTTGTGTACTTTATGTGTGTTAGCAGGTTGTGTGTGTACTGTATGTGTATTAGCAGGTTGTGTGTGTACTGTATGTGTGTTAGCAGGTTGTGTGTGTACTTTATGTGTGTTAGCAGGTTGTGTGTGTACTGTATGTGGTATAGAGCGTAACAGTGACCGCCCACTTTTTTTGGGACTCTGTTGATGGAAGTAAATTTCCCATTCATTTTCTACATTTACTTTTGGTAAAATCCTTTTATAAAAAGTTTTAAGCCTGGAACCAAGCCATCCAGCTACAAGAATAATTGTGACCATAAACTCTTTGATTTGGAGTAAAAAATATTTAATCAAAATGGAAAAAAGGCTGTGTACATAACTTATTGTATTTGTGAAGGAACTGCGCATCCCATAACACATTTCTATTCCCAGAAATGCATATTCCTGCTAGGTTCTTCTCAATTAGCTAACATATTGTGTATATTATACCATTAGTATAGTATAGTAGTATAATACAATAATTGTCATATCATTTATACTTGGAATATAAACAATCATACTTTTCGGCGCTATACTCACTAGCCGACATGATTTCTCAGGGTTTAAAGCATTTCCATGGTAACAGAGAGCACCCAACTTGTCAGAGTTCCGAGCAGCTCCGAAGCGCCAAATAAGGCTTGTGAGATCAGGATGGTATCACGAGGAAAGCCAGCCCCACCAGAGACGTCGCTCTTACACTTTAGGATTGTGGTACTGTAGTAGTTTTCTGTGACATCGCGATCATCATGTTTATCTTAAAACAAGGTTGATATCATACGGCTTCTACCGGAGCATATAGCATTGATTCACAACCTTGCAGCTGTTTGGATTTTCCAAAAAATCAATGGAGAAAATGAATGAGAAATGTACTTCCGGAACCACAGTGTTATGCTTAATTAGGTGTTTGTGTGTGTACTGTATGTGTGGTCATTTGTTAAAGACAACCGGAATTTAGATCACACATTATTTATCATAGAGGGTCTACAATTAGTATGTTGCGTAGAGAAAGAAAACGCATACCGATTCCAAATGCATACTAGTCAGCTGAATGGAAGTGTCAAGCAAAACAAACACACACAAAATAGTTAATTAATCGTAATTGAGGTACAATGCTAAATTAATCGTGATTTTGATTTTAGGTCAAATGGCTGTAATATGGATTTACAGTATTATGCTGTATATATAGTATACTGTAATACTGTAATACAGTATACACACACACAGACATTTTCCTGTCTCATTTCCAGCCCCTGGCTGCAGTAATCAGAGGAGGGCTGTGGTTCTAATTGAGCCGTGGTAATTTTCCTCAGTCTGCAACACACCTTGGCAGCCAAAACACTCACACACACATCTGACAGACTAGTCCATGCACACAGACCTGGACAAACCCCCAGAATACACACCACCCCTCTCTCTCTCTCTCTCTCCCACACACTTCAAGACAGCCACCGATGAATACTAATTGTGGCATTGAGCCTTTTCCCCCTCCACTCCCAGTGTGACACAGACAACCCAGTGAGATCCATAATCACTAAATTAAAACCATCTGGCCGCTTCTTTCTTTTTCCCCTTGCTTTCTTTATTCAATCTATCTACTTCTTCGTTTCCCTGCTATCGTCGCGTAGAAGAGACACATTAGTTTTGATTCAGGCTTTATTTACTCTGAATCTTGTTCATTTGTCTTAAAGAGTTTTTATTCCAATGTCATTTAATGAAGCAACTGAACCACGGGGTGCATTAACCAGAGCTGCAGCTTGGAACCATTGCTGTCTTTTTTTGGTCCAGTCATGAGGACACTTAAATGACCTATGGTCATGAAGGGTGGGTCATGACCGAAAGAACTAGATCACGGGTACAAGCGGCCGAAATGGGTTCTCTCAGGAGGGTGGCCGGCTTCTCCCTTAGAGATAGGGTGAGAAGCTCAGCTATCCGTGAGGAACTCTGAGTAGAGCCACTGCTCCATTGCGTCGAAAGTAGCCAGTTGAGGTGGTACGGGCATCTGGTAAGGATGCCCTCTGGACGCCTTCCTAGGGAGGTGTTCTTGGCACGTCCAGCTGGGAGCAGGCCTCGGGGAAGACCCAGGACCAGGTGGAGAGATAACATCTCCACATTAGCCTGGGAATTCCTTGGGATCCCCCAGTCCGAGCTGGTTAATGTGGCTTGGGAAAGAGAAGTTTGGCTTATTGGCTTATGGCTTATTTGGCTCCCTGCTGGAGCTGCTGCCCCCGCCACCCAACTCCAGATAAGCGAATGAGGATGGATGGATGGATAGATGGATGGATTAGGACAATTAACTGCCAAATAATACTGGTGAAACATTTCTCTACAGAATATTAACTTATGTCTGAAAACAAAAGCTTTAAGAGTATTTCAAATATATATCAAACTCTTTTGACAAATCAACATCATTCAGTTCCTGGTCCCCATATAACATTATTTCTCCTGCTGCTTTTCAACTGTGCATTTGGTGAACTTTGACAACAGACTGTCGTCTGACTTCACAGCAGTTGACAAACTCAGCATGGGGTGTGTAGAGTGCAACCTTGGGCTGCCATTGCCCTGCTGTCTTCATCCCACGCTTTTGAAAGTTAGCATGAACATAAGTTTATGTTGAAGAGAGTAGTGCTGCGTTCACATGGAACACAACAGATAGTAGGTGGCAAACACTTTCTGGACAGCACGGCCAAAAAGTCAGATGCAGTGGCAGTTGCTATGTTGCATTGTTTCCAAATACTTGAATACAATTATATGATTGTTTTGATTGTAAAATAAGGACTTCTGGGTCTAAGCGTTTTTCTCTATGAAAAAAATGAATGTCGTTTTCGATATTCTTCCCTTCCACGGTCTGTGATTATATGTTTAAAAAAAACAAAAAACAACGGTTTTGTCAAAGACACATATTCCCAATGGAAACCACTGGTGTTTCCACATTTGGAGACCGCTAAGTAGTCAAAGTAAGCGTTTTGCTATTGCTCCAGCGCATATAAAATATGTCTCCCGGTGCAGGATCACTTAGCGGGAAATGTAAAAGGTCAGGCTGTGATGTTACCATAGCAACTTACATTAGGAATTACAACACTAAAATAAGTATACAACGATTAATTTTTTATATTGACACTATTAAAATACCCATAAAATGAAACCTATTAAAATGTCTAGCTTGCACACAGTTTCGAAGGGCTGTTAGAAACGAGAAGGTACAAACCGAGCCGGGGCGTGTGTAATCTGCACCGGTAAATTACTTTTTACTTTTGCAGGTAACAAACAGCATATAACTTGAAAACGAAGACCTCACCATATCTGAAATGTATGCCAAATGCTCAATGTATTAGCAGTGAATAAAACCAGAGCCAGACCTATCTTGTCTGCCTGTGTATTTAGCCCCAGTGTTTCCCCCAGTCCTGTGTCGGTTTTTGTTGATGTTAGGTTAATGTCGCGTTGTTACCCGTGTTCCTGCCTTTTTGTTTACTTTTTGTGAATAAACCTTGTTTAAGTTAGCTACATGTCTAGCACTTGGGTCCTTACCTCCGTGCAACGTGACAGTGACAACACGACTAGCGCGGTCTATGGATGGGATAGTGTTGTTAGTGTTGTGTGGTGCGGTATGCACCACTTTCTTTGTGTTCCCATTAGGAGAGCCAGGGCTGTGTAAAAACACCAGCTGTTGTTTTTAAGCACGCACACAGAATGGACAGAGAACAGCTGAATTTGACAAAAAGTGTATTCGCTTGCAATCACTTTACGCATTACGCCCATTACAACTGACACTTTCCATTTCACTTCTTTTGAGCAATTTTCGCATCATAACTTTATTCAATCTGAAGCCGAGAAGGTTAATCAGCCAAATGAACTCAAAACACATGGTTGGTTTTCCATGGCCTTTAAACGTTATGTGAATTCAGATTTTCTGTGTACAGGCTAGACAGGTAGAAAGTTCAGCTGTCTTCAGTAACACTTCCAGGTCACTGCGAAATAGGTATATTGGTAAAACACAGTGCATCATTCAAAAAAGACAAAGTAAACAATACAGACAACCTCATATCTAGTGTTGTTTTTGCATGGCATTTCAAAGAGACGGACAATTTTATTGAGCTAGGTTCATTGTCAGGCCATTTCAAAGCTTAGAGGCTCTGATGACCTTTAGAGACTTCACACAGACTTTGGAAGAAGGATGCTAGCATCCCATTGAGGTCTGTCTGAGGGGCCTTTGGAGTAATCAGGACATCTCAAAAATTGCATCTAAAACGAACATTAAGATGAAGGTGATATGTTTTCATAAGTTCTGCACCAGCCAATAAACGATAAAGTTTGCTACTGTGTGTCTCACATCCATGACCCAAGCAGGGATAAAGAGAGCTCTTAGCAATCGAAATGAAAGAGGAGAGATGAAAGCATGTTATTTTCCACATCAGTGAAGATAGGGTATTTTTTATGAGAAGACTACAGAACATTGTCCATAACCTTTTTCGCTAAATAAAAATGAAATAAAAAAACCTTTGCAGTATTTGTTTCCACTGTTACTGATGTTTAACTGACAACGTTTATAAGCTCAGGCGATTTTCAAATGAAGTGCTAACATGGCTGTACTGGTCCGCACTGCATTTTTCATCAGAAAAATATTAAGATCTCCAGTCCTTTTACTTTTCATGAGCATCAAGGTCCATTTTTAAGAGGGAAGGGCAGTTGTATTCACTTTGGTTCAAGCAATCTGGCTTCAGTTCAGTGCATGCATGTTGTGGTCCAGAACATTCTTCAAACAGTTAAATATCTGCAGGCTCTCTCTTTCACCCTCCATCCTCTCTCTCTAAAAACGACCCCTTGTAGGATACCCACCATACATTAAAAGAAAAAACAATGTTTAATCTTTCACTAAGATTAACCACAGATTTACTGTATCATACATGCATAATCTTTCCATCAAAATAATGAAGCTTTGACTATCAATACATGTTTCCCATATACCAGCACTAAATGAATGTGTTCAGTATTTAGCTTTAAAGCAATAAGGGTCTCAATGTGCTTTTTCTTCACAGTGGGCTGGTGGTTAAACAACTAAGAACTTCAGTTGGAGACCAATGAGGCCAATGCTACAGAATAGGACCAACACTAATTTAAACCATTTAGACGATTATGGTAAACGCCCATTCCAAGTAGATATATTAGCAGTGTGCATAGTAATTTTTTCGGTATTTGTAAGCTCCTTGCCCTTAGAGTCATAGTCAATTTAAGTTATTTCTAAAGGTCAATGTTATAGCCTTCAAACCATAACATAGACTAAAGAAAATCCAGTAAAACTTATCCTGCACCATTAAATTATAATTTTTATACTAAACTCCCTGGATTTTCAGTTAGAATTGCAGATGAGCTAAAGACACCACATTGTCATTGCAGCTTCAAACTTCCTTATTACATGCAAGAATTAAGTGTGTGTGTGTGTGTTATGACACACACACACACTATTCCCAGCCTTACGGTTTCTCTCTAGAGTGCTCTCACCCCGCATGTGTTTTCATGCATCAATCACTTCAGACTTGGATTTTGTCTCATTTTGCAAAACACAAAATGAGATGAATGGAGGAGATGAAAGAGAGAGAGAGAGAGAGAGAGGGGCATATATATAGAGAGAAAAACAGAAGGAGACTGTGTGAGAGAGAATCACCAATAATGCATGCCTCAACCCAAATCAAGCTCTGCTATCGTAAGATCTCAGGGCACGAGTCACATCACAACACACACACACGTTAGTACCAAAACAGCTTCCACTAACCCTAAGCTACAGCTAGCAAGTGCCTTCTCTCGGCTCTGCTGTCTGTTTACCCGTGCCCCACTCGGGCTGCGCTGCCGTTGTCTGGTCCTCGTCTGACAAAGTAGAGCGCAGTGCAACCAAAGCCAGACACTCCCTCACTCTGCGCTGCGGCTAGATCCCTGCAGATATGTGCAGATCTGAATAATGATTGGATTAGAGCAGTACAAAGAAATCAGTCAAGACACGGAAGAGAGATGACAGGCTCCTTTTTCTCTTCCTGGAGACATAACACCTAACACAGCACGCCAGGTTATATTCATTTCACACCATATTCTCCTAACTCTTAAGGAAAATCAGTTGCTGTGACTCCTCCAGTATTATTCTATATTCTAAAATATGTGTGTTATGTTAACAAGTTTTCCCACATGTAAATACACAATCCTAACGATTTAAATGGAATTAAATAATGTAATACTGACTACATTCCGAGGTAATTCAGGTAGGTCTAGCAGCAGTACAGGTGTACAGTACTGCTAACAAATGTCCCATGCAGTCGTAGCTATGACACGGTGGTGATGTGACAGCCATGTCATACTGTATGTAACAATATGCACAGTTCCCACAAAACGACATAATAGTCTGCCCATTCACAATCTTGTCCTCTATAGTGACCCAGGAAGCTGTTGTCTTGCTCAGGGACGCCGCGGCACGGTAACGGGACTCGAACCAGCAACTTCTCAATAACTATGCATTTGCTGATGGTCATTTGAGAGCATTTTGGATGAATGGATAGATGGATTGATGAATGGATGATTTGTATTTATTTATTTTGTTGTCAGGGACACAATAACATGCAATAGATGTTGCTAATTTGTAACCCCTGTCCGTGGGTCGGCTTGTTGTGCTCAGGAGAGACAGATAGTCTGGTCGACGGATCGCCACAGACAGAACAAGAACAATCTGCTTTGAGAAATGACAGCAGGCAACTGAAACACGGCGAGAGCTGGTCTGGCGGCTCTCGCACGGCATCCATCTTGCGCACGTCTCTCCGTCAACTCTCCGCACTGCGCCCCCCCTTCCCCGCTACACAATATGACAAACTTCTTCATCTCCTCCACTCTGCTCTAACACTTTACGTGTGTTGTTTAATTAGCCCTGAGCTGTCATTATGTATCTCTGTTTCTCCAGGAAGGAGGGGAGGGGGGGTGGGGTGGGGGGGTGGGGGGGGAGACAACAACAAAACAGGAATTAATCGCCTATTGCCGCATCATATGCAAATCTTTGCTCGGGCGGCATTAAGCCGATGAGATATTTGATAGAAGAGGAGGAGAGTAATTGGAGCCAGATGTTGGGGAGAGGGATCTTTATGCGATGGATCAGTGAGCCAAAACTAAGATGCCGCCCTTAATAGAATCAGCTAGAGAAATTGTTATTTCTTTCTTTTGCCTTTTTATCTTCCCTCTCCCTCAACTGTATTTATCATAATGGGGCCTTGTGTTCCATTTGCCTGCTTTTGAAAAGTGGGAGTCATGACAATTCATCCTCTGTGATGTGTGGTCCTCTTTACTGGTTTTCAGAATTAATCCTTTCACACACACACGACTGACTGCTACACTGTTCATGACCGTTAATGGATCATCCACTTCAGGGCATCTGCCCCATTCTCTCTCTCTCTCTCTCTCTCTCTCTCTCTCTCTCTCTCTCTCTCTCTCTCTCGCTGTTGCCAAGCAACGACTGGTCCCACACACAGGACCACATAGGACAACAAAACACTAGATTAACAGATTACTGGTCACCGCATTACTGTATTATTTCATGGTTATCGTAGTGGTATACGTTAAGTATGAGACATTATATGTTCATATTTCTAGCACGTTTAGAAAGTGCAGTATAGTAAGTAGGTATAAAGGTAGTGGTGGCATTGTTTGGTGAGCAGCATTCAAGATCAAGGTAATTAATAATGAAAGCAACACTTCTCTGACCCTGCACCAACAACATGAGCGGGCCCAATCACTCACTTGAAAGGTCTGCAGTTTTCACAGACCCCTATTTTAAATCCCTCTCACAATAAAAGTACCGATAGAGGGTCAATGGCAGGTCACATGCCCTCAACTTAATCACATATTATTATGCAAGGATCCCAATTTTGCCATTATGTTACCTTTGCAGCCATGTGTTATATCTCTATCCAGGGACAACAGGATGGGAATGACGATGAGCCTTTTAGTCCTCCCAGTCCACCTATTGGCCGCATCTAAATGAACTGGGCACCGCTACAGAACATGACATGTAGTGACATGCGATTAGGCCAGGTTTAAACGTCCTGTAGTCGGTGTAGTCTGAAGTCAAGCCTCACAAGGAGCTGCAATGAGCTGTTGGATGAGCCACTGATATGTAGACCATTAGCTCCAGATGCCAGTCTTTTCTCGCTCAAATACATTTCTTTAAAATTAGCCTACGGCACAAGTTTGCATGGACAGGAGAGTCAAGAAACAATAAGTCCATGCAAAGCACAGTGCTGTTGTCTGAGGTGCAAGGGGAGGTCTTTAATCTTGAGCGTTTAAAACGCCTAAAGCTTTCCACCACATATCATGCTCCACCAATCCACCTCACCTTCCTTGAAGGGGGAAATAAATCTAAAATAAACACTGATGTTTTATTCAAAGCCGTTGGATACTAATGCAAAAAAGTTCCCCTTTTGTGAGGGGAGTTCATGTAATTATTGCATGAGGTGCCCCGGGTGCACAGCTTTCAAACTGTTAGTTTTCTGAACTTTGCCATTTTGTCTGAGGAAGACAGTATTAAAGGTGAACTCCTCAATAGCGTTAAAACACCCCCAGGGCCTCAGTAATAATGAAATGCAGGTTTTAACCACAAGTAAATTAAGTGGAATCATTAAATTGTGTGAAACAGCCTGCCTTTGAGGCTTCATTAAATACAGTATTATTCTGGAATCGTTATTTTAACTATTATAACTTCTTGACCTGGTGACCTTCAGCGACTCAGTGCTGTTCTGACATATACAGTAAATATGCATGCTACTGCCTCTACACTGACATTAGCACAACCTCTGTAAATACCAGTAGGTCTTGAAGGGAACCTTATATTCAAACTAAATTACCTTCTAAATTACTGGTGTTGGTTTTAAGTGGAGATGATTGAGAGCCATACAGTTTGGCAGTGAATACAATGTACTAGCAAGGACGAGTATTGCCTTGAGACATGTTAATGCATTAACAATGTTTACGTGGGAATATAAAATTATAGATTTATTTAAGATAGACACAGGCATTCAAGTGTAGCTAAACCCCTTTACACAATTATCGCCAGTAGCACCAATTTCTTTAAGGTAATTAATTTTGGTACTGTGTTTATAAAAAGTATACCTTGTCTAATTTACAGTTTGAATGGAACTGGTGTCTTGACATGAAAGCATAAAGTTCAACATTAATGACATCTTAATAAATACTTTCTCTCTCTAATAAAGACCTCAAACAAGGTCCTGCTGATGTGATTACCTGTCATATCACATTCTACATGAAGAAATATATATATATATATATATATATATATATAGAACAATTATGACTACACTACTTCTTACTAATCCTCTCCAGGCTACACAGCTGTCATGAGCTCATTTACTCTCAGAATATTTTTTAAATAACCAACTTTAGAATTTGATTTAAAAAATGACAAATACTATGAACAACTTACAGGGACTGATTTTTACCTAGACTTCTATGAGGCTAAAGTTACTAGACTGTAGCTGAATTGCCATTTGCCGACGACAAACAACATATGTCAGCAAACTGACCTAAACTGTGCAATATGTCAATCTGACACTCCCATCAATGACAATCCTTTACAGTTTGGCATTGGGCCACTAGGGGTGCACTTCATCTGGGAAAACTGAAGGTGGGGAATGATCTGTGCTTTGAGTCTGTGTGTGTGTGTGTGTGCGCGCATGGGTATGTGTGTGTGCGTGTGTGTGTACGTGCATGTCTGCGTGTGTCTCTGTGTGTGTGTGTGCACATGCACACGTGAGCGTGTTCGTGCATGTAGGGGAAGTGGGTCAAATGTCTTTATTTTAAAGCAAAAGGTTATGTTACATTACATAGTGGTAATGTGTGTGTGTGTGTGTGTGTGTGTGTGTGTGTGTGTGTGTGAGTGTGTGTGGGTGAGAGTGTGTTATTACTGCTCATGATTCTGCCTGAAATCCTTGTCAGAATGAGATGTGACCCAGAAAGCAATAGTTATTCCACCTGCTAAGCCCCAGGCCACACATGAGAGCCCCTCTCCCTTCTGGGCCCTCCAGGGATCTCTCTCTCTCTCTCTCTCTCTCTCTCTCTCTCTCTCTCTCTCTCCCTCTCCTTATAACCTTCGACCGTCATTCTCATTTACTTGCAGCCACGCGGCTCCATCCCTCCCTGACATCCGGTCAGTGTGTTCGTGTAAAAGGCCTGCGTGTACTGTACATCAAACGCGGGATGTAAATAACTTTCAGCGTTTTCTCCCACGTTGTGCCCGGCGGCATCGCGGCGCTCAGAAGCCAAATGAGACGAGCACGCAGCCGCCGGTTCAAACACGCCGTAGTTGTGCTCGTGTCGTTTGTGTCTCCTCTCTCGGTCTCTCTCGCGTCCTCCCTTCTTCTCTCCAGCTTCCTGGATGGTGGTTCATGGGTGTGTGTGTGTGTGTGTGTGTGTGTGTGTCTGTGTGCAGGTGGCCCTGCGCCTGCATCTGATGGACTTCTGGGGAGCACAGACACTGACAGAAAGCATCCACGCTCGAGAGAAAAGACGGAGAGGAGAAGAGAGGAGAGAGGATTAGGAGAATGGCGAAGATGGATGCATGACTGTGGACCACCTTCCCACGAGGTGGCAGGTAAGATAGAGGAGGTGAGAGGAGAGGAAGGAGAAAATGGTGAGGATGGATGGATATTACTCTGGACCGCCTTCCAGCGACGTGACAGGAGAGATAGAGGAGAGCAGGGGAGAGGAGACGGAGCGAGAGGAGGAAGAAAATGGGGAGGATGGATGGGAATTACTGTGGAGAGGGAATTAGGAGAGGAGAGGAGATAAGACTGGAGAAGAAGAGGGGGGAGGAGAGGAGAGGAGGGGGGGAGATGAAACAGAGGAAAGTGTGACCTGTGGGAGGCGAGGAGGAGGTAGGGAGAAAGAGGGAGATGTTGAGAGTAACCAAAGAGGAGACGAGGGAGGAGAGAGGAAATAAATAAGTTCTTGAAGGTGAGGAGACTGAGGACAGGTGCATTGTGGGGCCTACAGCCCCCCCCCCCCGATTCACTGAACACCAACAGTTTAACATTCATCCCACCCTCCAAACAACAAGTAATGTGGAGACTTTAAGCCATTCGTCACTTTCCCCTCCCCCCCTTCAATTTGATCTGTGCTTTGAAATGCAGATGTTTTCATTTAGTTTGGGTCACATAGCTGGCCAGGTACGGTTCAGCTTGGACCCCTTTGAATGAATGCTGCCGTCTAGGTAGAGCGGCGCTCCTCTTTGTGTCTCCAGACACCATGCTGCCAAATAAATACAATTCCTATTAATTCCTAAATAAATGGCATATAGCTTGTTGCAGTTTCTACTTTTCCTAAAACATATTTT
>JAODLL010003507.1:0-11696 GCA_026546735.1 Forbesichthys agassizii
TGGGTCTTACAAGGACAACAACTCATATCTGAATTATTGTTATATAACGATTGGCGTCACAAACAGGATTTCAATGCGATGGATTATAATTTTATATTATTAGTACAACATCTTTATTTTGGCTTACTCTGTCATGCCTGACGAAGTCTAACAAGAACCTCAGTGGAAAATTGTGTTGTTGGTAAATTATTGGAAGGGCCTGGCCTCACTCGATGTACAGAAATTTGTGCTATATTTTCCTCTGCAAGAGAAAGAATACATCTGCCTAGTGTTATTATTATTATTATTATTATTATTATCAATAATCTCTGGTAACCAGTCCAGGGAAGACGTACGTACATGAGAAACTACAAAACCAGTTATCTAATGAGAGGAACTACAAGACCAGTCCCTTTACATGAAGATATTTTTATATAATAAGATATCTGATGATGATTTCTGACCTCGGGAACTATTAATAGTTTTTGCTTGAGGAAGTAAATTCATTAACAATTGACCAAAAGACTACCCATTGCAATGCAAGCAGTAAATATGGGCCTTGAAGGTGTGAAGATCTCGATTGAGCTGAACCAGTGAGTGATCCCTAGAAAAGACTAAAGAACCTGTGCTATAAGAGTTGTATAGGTCATCAGAGTAATATCTGTTGTTATACTATATCCCATATAGTAATAATATAATAATATAAGTATTGGTATTTTTCACAACAAAATCCTAAAGAGTCTGTTTAATTTGAATATATTTATATTGATGTTGTATGTTATAATGTCCGTCCATCCATCCATCCATATTAATTCGCTTATCCAGAATGGTGTTGTGGAGGCAGCAGTTCCAGTAGGGGACCCCAAACCTGTCTTTCCCGAGCCACATTGGAGACCTCTGACTGGGGGATCCCAAGGCGTTCCCAGGCCAGTGTGGAGATATAATCTATCTACCTAGCCATGGGTTGGGTCTTCCCCGAGGCCTCCTCCCAGCTGGACGTGCCTGGAACACCTCCCAAGGGAGGCGCCCAGGGGGCATCCTTACCAGATGCCCATACCACCGCAACTGGCTCCTTTAGACACAAAGGAGTAGCGGCTCTACGCCGAGCTTCTCACCTTATCTCTAAGGGAGAAGCCAGCCACCCTCCTGAGGAAACCCATTCAGGCCGCTTGTACCCGTGATGTTATATTGTGACATTGTTTATATTGTATTATAATATTGGTTGTATTTGTGAGGATTTTGTAATTTCCTAGAGAATGTTAAAAGTTAGTCAGATATGAAGAAGGTAAAGAAAGAAAGTACGTGCTGAACCCGCGTTTGGACCTGGGGTGTATTCGGACCTGGTACCTGAGCGGGAGAAGCTCCTAGCATCAGGTCTGATGAAGTAGTTGCCACTATACAGAGTGTAACCATTGTAAACAGCGCCCCACCCCGCGGTGGACACGTTTTGTGGCGCGACGCGACACGTTCCCTAATGGGGCCCCCTTCTGGAGGAACTGGGCTTAGTTCCACACCTTCAATGCCCACCTGCACCTCGGGGGCTCAGTCAGCATGCGGTGTCTGCCCCTGGTAGGATGGAGACGTTTGTTGATATACCACATCAGCAACGCACGGGCGCGCAGCATGCCAATGGGCAGCGCCGCGGCCGCCATCATGCCCAAAAATTTCTGGCACTGTAGTGACGTCACCGTTTGACCAGTTCTGAAAAGCCTCACACACGACCTGATAGCCTGTATTCTGTCTGGAGAAAGGCATGTCATCATCGTGGTAGAGTCCAATTCTACGCCCGGAAAGGTGCAATGCTGGCTTGGCTCCAGCACGCACTTCTCCATATTGATGGCGAATCCCAATTTTCCCAGGTGCGCCACTGTCAGTAAAGTATACTGGTTGGCTTTGGCCTGAAACGAGCTGCATATTAGCCAGTCGTCCAGGTAGTTGTATATTCGCTTTCCCCTTCACCGCTGGGCAGTGGTGGTAGGGCAGCCTCCACGCATTTGGTGAAAACGCGCGGGGCTAAGGACAGGCCGAAAGGCAGAGGTTGAAATTTGTACGGTCGGCCCTGTCAAATTTGCCCCACTCCTCTTTAGAGCTCTTTCAGGGCTTCGGTTGTGTTACTGAAGGACCCTGCTGTTGGCGGTGGCTAGACTAAGACCTTCTCCGCTGACCCGACTGCTGTTTACCCCGGCTCCAGCCCCATGGGTGGGACTGCGTCTGTGGCGGAGGCGGGGAGCGGAAGGCTCCGTCTCCTTTGGATGGCAGAGAAGCGCTGTTGGCCGAGGGGCGAGAGAATTCTCGATGCTGACGCGGGATGCACGCGGCAAGTGCTTCCTGGCCTCGACGAGGGCTCCCTCATAGAACTCTCCGTCCAGGAGCGAACCCTCGGCAATAGGCGAAGGGGGCCCAGAGAGGCCCAGCTTAGCCGCAGCACGCTGGGCTACGTCAAACAACTCCATGCTAATATGCTTAGCTGCATATGACGTCGGCGTGCTAGCACCGTTGTCCTGGTCAATGGCCAGGTCGTCGTCCGACGATTCTAATTCGCACACATCATGGCCACCAAATTTGATGTCTCCGCCGCTGAGCTCCTTCCGGAAGCTGCTCGGGAAAGAGACTGCTGGCCGGGGAATTGGGCTGGCACGTGGCGAAGGACTAGCTCGAGGCGATGTGCTAGCTCTGGGTGGGGAAGCAGCGCTCGAAGCGGGGCCCAAACCAGCCACGGAGCTAGCTAAAGGAGGAAATTCCGAGTCTGACATGGGGACGTCTTCTTCCACCTCTGTTGGGAACATTCGGAGCCTCCGTCGAATTATCCCCAGGGACATTTGAAAGCAGGAGCTGCATGCCACCTCGTCCTCGAGGAAGGCAGCTTTGGCGTGGGGCCTTCTCAGGCAACACACGCAGCTCAAATGGCGGTCTCCTTTGACCCGGGAGTGACCACACTCCGGGTATAGTTTCGACGTCATGGAGCCACCTGTTAAGAAACCAGAAAATACACACAGGCACTCGGAGCTGGTGAGTAAAATGAAAGAACAGACACCAATAAAGATATGCACTCCATGATTGCATCTATTTTCTGGCTTTGTTTAGGCCTACTCCGTTTCGGCTAAACAAGATGATAAGGCTATATTAGATTTGTACCAAACCAGGCTAACTTGACTACACCATTCAGTAAAATTTATATTCATCAAGATTTAACATATATTAAGACTGAAATGACAACCTTATATAAAAAAAAACAATGTCTTATCTTAGCCTAGACTTCCTTTTGCTGCAGCTATCTGAAGTCAATAGGCCAACTGTACATGGCATCTTGAAGTTAAATCTGCCCTGAAGCCCATTTAAACTGACAGCCTGTTCATTTTACCAGACCACACATTCTCCATATGACTGAAAGTTCATGCTGCATAGGCATTGCTTACTGGTATGGAAAAAAATTATGTTTTTCCTTAAAAGATTTTCTTCATGTTCGGACAGTCTTATAAATAGCTTCTATCGGGAGATTGTTTCCTATAGCCTAATCAATGTTGGTGTAAAGAAACTCGCTAGAAAGGTTAATACATATTTTATGTTTAGTAATTTACACGCATGATACACGCACATGTGTTCTATGTTGAGGCTAACACTACGGCATCTCGACGCAGAAACCTAAATCGGCATCAACAGTGATTTTCATAATTCTCTGTTTGGGACTGACTATTAAACAAATGCCGATATCAAGAAAAATTATTAAATGTCAAATCGGCTTGCCATAGGTAACCGATTCTCCAGCCAATCTCCAGCTCCAATGTCCCCTCACTCGCGAACAAGACCCCGAGGTACTTGAACTCCTTTACTTGGGGTAAGGACAAATTTCCATAACCGGAGCAGGCACTCCATCGGTTTCCTGCTGAGAACCATGGCCTAAGATTTTGCGGTACTAATCCTCATCCCATCCGCTTCACACTCGGCTGCGAACCGATCCAGTTAGTGCTGGAGGTCACGGACCGATAATGCCATCAGGACCACATCATCTGCAAAAAGCAGTGATAAGATCCCCAGGTCACCGAACTGCAACCCCAAGCCCATAGGATGGAGATGGAGGCGCCATGTTGCATTTTCGGGCTGTGCCCGACTGGGCTCCGTGGCAAACCCAGCCACCAGGCGCTCGCCGGCGAGCCCTCCCTCTGGGTCTGGCTCCAGACGGGGGCCCTGGGCTTCCTCCGGGCAAGGTAACTCCTTCTCTTAGTGAGTTGTTCATGGGGGTCTTCTGAACCATTCTTAGTCTGGCCCCTCCCCTGAGACAACTTTGCCTTGGGAGACCCTACCAGGAGCACTAGGCTCCAGACAACACAGCTCTCAGGTTCATAGAGGCACCCAAACCTCTCCACCACGATAAGGTGATGGTTCCCGGAGAGGCACATGCAGACGCATGCACCCTTAACACCCAATGCAGTTATTCTGCCTTCACAGTCCATACAGATTAGCAGATCTAGCCTGTGAATGAGTATAGCCTACACATAACAAGGCACCCATAGCAGTGAAAATAGTAAAGTGGGGCAAAGGTCGAGAAAAGTCAGGCATGCCCCTGAATTTGGGAAGTTTTGTGGGAGGCTTATTCACCACTCTTCTGTAGCAACAAATTGTGTTACAGGAACTTTTTAAGATAAGGGATCTATTATTCACAATCACTGTAGGCTATGTGATGGATTAGAATTAATGAGGAGCGCCATATTTATGGCCATTTTTATGGGCCTTTTATAGTCAATTCAGTTTCACTGTTTGATAGGCTATACAGTAAGCATTCTGTTTTGTGTCACATTTGTGTTTAACCTGCATGCTTCTTATATGTGCTAGGCAAATATTGTGCACAGCTGCATTGAATCTACTAATGTTATGCTATTGGATTGTATTATGGGTGTTAACGACTTGTATGTCCTCTCTGAGAACTCAGTAGCACAGTACTGTTGAGTTAAGACCTGAACTGTGAGAAGTGTTTAATGAAGCAATACAGAAAGGGGCTTGACTGCCATCTGGCTACCACCAAATATTAATATTGTAAATAATCCCATCCTTTTATTTGTGGTGCAGTAGCCGACCACTTCATATATTTATGAGGGATAATATATTTGATGCTGAACAGAAGGGATTTCATAAAGAGAAGCGTGGCCATGTTTGCCATCCCCCCAATTTAAATTTAGTTTCAAATAACATGTATTTTTCTATCAACAGACCAAACTGGTTTCATTATCTTCCTACTTCCTCATCATTCCTCCTTAATTACTGTCTGCATGTGTCCCTTCCTTTCCCTTTCACTCCCACACATTTCAAATTAACTGTTTGAATTGCTCCCAACAGTAGAGAGGTACGGCAGGCTGCTCCAGTCCTAAGTAATTAGTCAGATGTGTGCCTGCCACAGGACAAGCAAATAACAGCGTGCTGCTTCGGTCCACTTCCAACTGTCACCCAGTATTCCGCCAACGGCCTTCCTGTCTTCCCTTCTTCCCAACTGTTTGCTCTTTCTCTCTCTTCCTGTTGTTACTTTTGTTCAACCCCTAACAAGCACAACCACCAAAGACGATCATAACGTTAAAAATAACACTTTCCTCCGTACACTGTGAATCTAACATAATTATATTTACCTTTTATTTTATATTTTAATATGTTTAATCTTCATTGGATATAGGCTACGTTTGATTCACAGGTCTAGAATTGTGTCAATATTTTCAGATAGAAAATGGCAGTCAGCAGACATGCTCTTTGTTCCTCCATCCCTGTTTTTCATTTTCATGTAATACTAATCAATACACCCAGGGCAGAGCTTATATTGATGTAGCCTTTCTAGTATGACCTTACTGAAATATTGCTCTCCCTCTGCAACACTGTGTATCTCCATATGGTTTACTGATAAAGATGGGCACTTGACAAAACCAGTGATGAGAATAGTTTTGTAAAAAGAAAGACAGCAGATAAGAAAAACACTGAAAAGTAGTTTTTACACCTATCGGTTATTTTTTGTTTCCACAAAAATATAGAAGTAAACAATTAAATAAATTATATGAATAGTCAAAGTACATTGTTTGCCAACCTTGAGCAATTCAAACTTAAGAATATTAACAATAATTTTATTTTTGCGTTTTTAGTCAGAAGATATTGACTATTACATATATTGACTGCTACATTTTTATATAAGGTGGTGAATACGATGACACAATCCAGCTGAACACTGATAAGCATTAGAGCCAACCTTGTTGTAAACACAATATATTAGTGATATATTAGTGATATATTAGTTCAGTGATTAGTATAAATATGCACTCTGACATCTGACAATGCATGCAGTGCATTCATATAAAGGAAGTTTATGTATCATATTATGTCATACACTGTACTGTAAGTACCATACACTACTCTACTCAATAATATACAGTATATGCATTTTTTGTTTTTCTGAGCTGCATGTGATTTCTATGCATGTAATATAACATGTAGTTATGTAATGTAGTATGTAATGTATTTAATAACAGTTCCATTACTCAGAGAAGAATGACAGAGATTAGCTCGTAATTATCTAGAAGCTCAGTCTAGTATGTATAAGACATTGGCCCTAAGTCAGCGAGCATGCTGGTAAATCTATTTTAAGAATCACACTGAACATACAGTACTGTATTAGAGCTTTCCTAATGCTGTTCTACCAAACAATATTGTATTTCAGTTGTCTGTTTTTCAAACAATGTGCGGTGACTTTTTGGGGTTCCAGGGGTGCAATAATGCAGAGTTTAACCATACATCAACGCTGTTGTTAATCATCAATATTTAGACTGGCATGTCTTGGTGTGATATTTTCGTTTCAGCGTGCGTGACTTTAATGTACCTACTACAATGTAAATAACGGTGTGTTTGCTGCATCACGGGTTCAACAATTCTCTAAACTGATTTGTGTGTGTGTGGACGTATACAAGCGTTGTTTACAGTATGTGTGTTTTTGCGTGTTAGCAGTACACCTGCTACCTTATTTGTGTACATGGTTGCAGCAAATGTGCGTCATCTCCCTTGTGTGTCTGCGAGTGTGTGTGTGTGCGTGCGTGCGTGCGTGCGTGCGTGCGTGCGTGTGTGTGTGTATCATCATGTGTGATGGGAACCATCTCAGAATGCGTGTTATTTCAGGACAGCTTTCATCGACACCCAGACCACCTGGAGGTTGCTTCCAGGTGGTCTTCCACATCACAGGCTGGGGTGGGGAGACGCTAAGAGAACCATAAGGAATGGTACGAGAGGGGAGTGGAGATCAGGAGAGAAATGGGGTGGTGTCCGTCCTGTGGAGAACCGAGATCACCGATACACTCGCTGCTGAGGTGTTTCATTGTAGCTCGTTAATCTGCTATCTGTATGCTTTCATTTGTAACCACATAAACTGTGTTTGCACCTGCACAGGAACATGCACACATGCGTGCACGTGCAGCTGCATGTGCAGTATGCGTGCATGTATATGTGCCAGCGCATGTATAACATTGTATTGACTGCCTGCTTGAGTGTGTGGCCTGATGGCTGTGGTCAGTCAGATCCATTAGGCAGCTGGGCTCAGGTGCCACAGCACAGGGAGTGCCTCATAAACAGCCTCAGCTGGCACACAGCGGCTGGTCCTGTGGTTCCATATGGTCCCGGTCTAGATGCCCTGCCTGCGTGCAGCCCACCACTCTGCTCCATCCTTATCTATTCACATTGACATGAGTCAATTATTTACAGCAGGGGGAACGCGTTCATCTGCTGTGTGTTTGTGTACGTCTGCAGGTTTTGCATGCATGTATGATGCACGCGTGTGTGTGCATGTGTGCAGTAATATAGTAATGTAATAAATGTAATATGCTTGTGTTTATGCATATTTCCAGCTTAGTGTGTTTGTGTGTCTGTATCCACATTGGTCATTAAAAACATTTTATATACCGTACACAAGGCATGTATAACTAACTAACTACCTAATTATACTAACAAATAAACACTTACTGGTAATATTGTGTCAGTCTGTGAATGATGAATACACTGTTCAGAGGGCCCAAGAGAGATATTCACTCTGTGAGTCAGGTCCACTTATTTTTGATTAGCAAGAAGAAACCCACCCATTTGCCCAGCTGTCTAATGCACCACGTGGTATCTCTTAGTCTTATCTGTCTGGAGGGCTACCGACCAGATACCCCCCCCCACACACACACACACACACACAGGTCACATCAGGCTGAGACCTCTCAGTGGTCTGTGATCAGTTTACCAAGTTATAGAGAGCAACCATTTATAACCTGTGTCTCCACATCCTGCATCACTTCCATTGCTCAGCCTCAGGCAGGAGATGTCAGCCAGCAAATTACACGGAGGGTGTCTAGCCACATTCAATTTATTTCCACTGCTGTTACTAGAGGAAGAGAAGAATGGCTACAATCATGTATATTGTAGTTTTAAGCTTATTGTCGCCCATACAGTTCCATCCATTGAGTATACAAATGAACATAATACAGTTTTAGAGAGTCAGCGTTTAACATAATATAAAAACTACAGTGCAATATGCATTGTCGATGTTGAGAGACCTTGCAGGTCCTGACACTATCTCATCAATTGCTCCTCTGTATGGTGGTTCATCATTGTTATTGATGAGACCCATCACTGTCATCATGTAAGTGCCATCACTAAACATGATACATTTGGATTGGGACTGGACTCAGAGTGGGCAGAGCAGTCGTGAGTAACATGAACAGCAGTGGAATGAGCTGGGCTGGGCTGTATATATTGTCCTGGAAACACCAGATGGATGATGTATTCATGAATACATCATCATCATCATCATACAGTATGAATGCAGATGGATCCAGCATTCACCCAGACACCCAGACTCTGCTGTGACGTCTCTCGTCTTCTATAGTATCTCTGAACTTAACGTAAGTTAGAGGTAAAGGGGAACGGGATGCTGGAGAACGATTTTTTTATATTTGAACTCAACGTGAAAATAAGATACAGCTCTCCTCTCTGTATTCCTTCAGAAGTTCTACCCATCATGTTGGACGTGCGTGGCCAAGGCTGAGATAGCGTTATGTGCCACGGCTCACACAACCTTGATTGTTTTCCCATTTGTTTTCCCTTTTATAGAGCCAGGATTGTCTAGGAACACTGTATGTTTCTTCAGAACACACACAGAATTAACAAACTGTAAGGAGATATTAGTAATAGTTAGTATTAGTATTGGTAATAGTATTAGTAATGTTTGTTAAATGAAACAAATGCCAAAATGTCTTGTTTCTTCAGACTTCAATCATCCAATCCACCAAACAACACCAAACAAGGGTCCACAGCAAAGAAAAGCTGTTTGACAGAGAAAATATGGCCAATTCTTCATGGGTGCCAGCTCTGGTGGTCATCCCACAAATGAATGTTCCTTGATCCAATGATTGTATTTGGTGCTATACCCAAAATCCAAAAGAACTTTCAATTTCCAGAATCTACCAAAATTACTTTCCCAGAGAGAGGTATACTGGATGTCTACACGCAACAAAATGACACCTGCTGAACTGTATATATATATATATATATATATATATATATATATATATATATGTGTGTGTGTGTGTGTGTATGTTGATGTATGGCAATAAACCTCAGCTTACGGTATATTTGCATTTATTGACCATATGATGTGTTTTTCTGGCAAAATTTTCTGCGGTCAGGCGTCGTAGGGGCTAACATATTCTAAAGCAAACAGTGCAGACAGCACTGCTTTACTCTGTAGTTCCATGACCGTCTGTGGTGTTTGCTCTTGAGAAAGAAGGTCAGGCATGTTTGGCAAACATGCCCCAAAGAGCTCACTGACCAAGCCCTGTCCTCCCCTGTCCACTGTCTCTAATACTGCTTTCCCTCCGTCCCTCTCACATGGGCACAGAGAACAAAGCAAGACTGCCCATCTTCCAGTATATACGTATGTAGTCAGCAACTTCATTAAAATGCGGTACAATATAATACAATATAATACAATACAAATATATGTCGTATGTGTTTGTGTGCGTGCCGTTCCAGCCTTAAATCTACAAGTTTGTTTCAGCTCTCATAAAGGCTCAACCAGCAGCCCCCTTTCCTTTTTGTAAACGTCTTGTCTATTCAAGACCAGTCACATGTAATTAGGACTCACAATTTAAGACAGAAAATATGGTTTTGCTAACTCAAAGTGAATAAGAGCCAAGAAGCAGGGCTGGATTACCATGGCAACATTCAACATTTTTTCTTTCTGTAGGCGAAGATAGAAATCCGGGCGGTAAAGAGAAGAAGAAAGTGACACAATACCTCAAGCCTAATTAACACCTCTTCCTCTGTCACTACAGAGGAAACAAAGAGACAGATTGCACAAATAAAAGCCTGTTATTTAGAAGACAGTCTACCGAGGGTTATTTTCATCCACTGGCTGGGTATAGCGTTAAACAAACATCTCGCTCCCAGGCCTGTAAAATCACACTACCACAATTTACAACGCCAGCAAGAGATGCTGTTTTCATCAGTGAGTGATCCAGCAATACACAGCGGTGTGTAATGCTGACTGGGGGTCTGCTTGTGCCAGTAAAACCAATTTTGGGTGACCCGTTTTGCTCCCTCTGCACACAATTTGTGATGGCCATGAGAATGAACATATCCAGTTAGATGTCATAGCTGGTTAGAGGACATGACGAGGCATTAGAGCAGGGGTGGGCAATTCTTTTCACTTGGGGGCCACATTGAAGATATCAGAGAACTTTGCGGGCCACTTTTTTAACCAACATGCTAAAACATTTTAAAATAAAACACAAAACAGTTAACTTTGTTAACTTGCATAATAAGCTATTCATATGCAACACCATTTTCAGTAAATAAAGTAACATTCTGCAGAGCTCGTCAGGTAATTCGATGTTGTATTATTATTATTTTTAAATGTTTGATGTATCGGGCGGGCCGGGTAGAATGTCTCAAAGGGCCGCAGCCGGCCCCCGGGCCTGACTTTGCCCAGGTCTGCATTAGTGGGAAAGATGTGACGGGTATCACAAACTACAAGGCATGCATGGCTCTGGTAGTGAGATCACTATCCTTAAATGTTGTTCAACACTCTACTGAACAGCATTTAAGAAGACCTTATGGAGTCATTATGGGACATAATGGGAACCTGACAAAGAGATGGTTTTAAGGGTCCTTTGTTCCCCAGTTCTATACATGCTCTCCCAGGGTACTATGTTCCCATAGCGCTATGTTCTTCCACTCTATATCAATCAGGGGAGACTAGATACTTAAATAATTCAACATTTACTAAAGAGTTTTTGCATTAGGAATCATCGATGATATTTAATAGTGCATTATAAGTAAGCCAGAACCCACCAGCAGATCTAACACTGGCAGTGAGGTAGGGAGAATCCTTGTATCCAAATGAATGATGATGCTAGCGGAGATGGGCTGGTGATGGGGTGGCTGCTTTGCATCTCATCAAACCAAAGCATGAAAGGGTCAGGAGATCAGTGTCAGAAGTTCTAGGGGATAGTGGAACACAGTCAAACAGTGTCCAAGACTGTAATGGAAACAGTAGGAGAATGACATACGACCCTGGGGACATAGACACTCCCCTAATAACTAATATACCTGGCCTTCCTGTTCCCCTTTGTGACTACTTTGTACTCATGTTACACTCATCATCCCAACCCTCCAATCACAAACAAACATCGGGAGTCCCATTCCCACCATCCCCAAAA
>JAODLL010003508.1:0-11696 GCA_026546735.1 Forbesichthys agassizii
GAGGAGACAGACCACTTAGAGAGTCCTCAATAGAACTCTATGGGAGAAGTACCAGAGACATTATATAGAGGAGACAGTCCACTTAGAGAGTCCTCAATAGAACTCAAAGAAAAGTTATATATAAGTCTGTATGTGCCTGTATCATTCAGTTTGTGCTGTATAGAATCGAAATGTAGACACTGTTCTTGTGAATGTTTCTAGATATGCATATCAATATCTCCACTGCCTCAGGTTAATGATCCTAAAAAAGAAGATTGCTCCACGAGGACGCCCTGCATTCTGTGGAGGAGCGAGGAGCTTTCAGGCCAGAATAGACCTCATCAGCACGTAGGGCCTATTTCATACCCGTTGAATCTTTAACGTCTGGTATTATTTTCCCTTTATTTAGCTCTCTTTTAAGAGTGTTCTGTCTAAACTTACAGCTCAGCAAGTTATTTAATCACATTACAGACATCATAAAACAAAATGAAAATCACTATCCTAAAAAGCATTTTGCATTTTGCATAAGGTGGTAGATATACAGTGCATCCGGAAAGTATTCACATCCACATCTTGTTATGGTTACAGCCTTATTCCAAAATGGATTCAAATATTTTTTCCTCAAAATTCTACACACAATACCATGACATTTTTGCAAATGTGTAAAACAATAAATTAAAACAATCACATGTACATAAGTATTCACAGCCTTTGCCATGACACTCAAAATGGAGCTCAGGCACATCCTGATTCCACTGATCATCCTTTAGATGTTTCTACAACTTGATTGGAGTCCACTTGTAGCAAGTTCAGTTGACTGGACATGATTTGGAAAGGCACACACCTGTCTTTATAACAGTTGGCAGTGCATGTCGGAGCACAAACCATGAAGTTCAAGGAATTGTCTGTAGACCTCCGAGACAAGATTGTATCGAGGCACAAATTTGGGGAAGGCTACAGAAAGATTTCCGCAGCATTGAAGGTCCCAATTAGCACAGTGGCCTCCATCATCCATCAATGGAAGAGGTTTGGCTCCACCAGGACTCTTCCTAGAGCTGGCCGCCCGGCCAAACTGAGCAATCGGGGGAGAAGGAAGTCAGGGAGGTGACCAAAATCCCTATGGTCACTCTGACAGAGCTTCAGCTTTGCTCCGTGGAGAGAGAAGAACCTTTCAGAAGGACAACCATTTTTGCAGCACTCCACCAATCAGGCCTGTGTGGTAGAGTGGCCAGATGGAAGCCACTCCTCAGTAAAAGGCACATGACATCCAGCCTGGAGTTTCCAAATGGCACATGAAGGACTCTCAGTCCATGAGAAAGATGGTCTGATGTAACAAATATTAAACTCTTTTACCTGAATGCCAAGCATCATGTCTGGAGGAAACCAGAAAAAAGTTTTGAAGTCTAAAATACAAAAATCTGATGCCAATCACACCAACCCACCAACCACAAACGAGCATGCAGAGAAACCAAGAACCGAGCCCAAATATCCAAGGCCCTGCCCTCGCCTGTCATAAGGAACCAAAACCTTGGGGCCCCAAACCACTCCTCCATCCCCCTGCCTCCAGTCAGAAGACAGAACACTGAAGGAAATGTAGAAATGAGTCGTGGACTGAGTCACCCAAGCCCCACCCACGGCAGCGACAAAAGTGCCACCCACCCCACAATACCAGAGCGCCCAATCGGGAAAAGATAATCCACCCACCCAACCCACACTACACCAGTGTCCAATGACTTGGGCCATTCACAGCAGGTGCCAATAACACCTATTGACACCTGTGTTAAAATGTCATCTGCCTAAAATATTTTTTATTTTTTTCAGTAGTACTTGTTTCATCTCTAGAGCACACACATTCCTGCATGTGGGCTAATGCATCCATAGGCTAATTGCATCTTCTCGAGTTACCTCCTCGCCTCAACTTGAGAACACCATGTTTAGTGTGTGGTTGAAGCCTGTTGATGAATATGATGCCCGCTGCAAATTGTGCAAGACAATTGTTTGTTTTTAAAAGGCCATCAGCTTTCACTAAATTAATATACTTTGCTAATTTTATGAATCCGATTTGCCTTCATATCAATTGCGTTCATAATGGTCTTTAAAAAGGTCTTCAAATGTAACTTGATGAAACCTGCAGAAACCCTGTTGCAGTGAAGCATGGTGGTGGCAGCATCATGCTTTTCAGTGGCAGGAACTGGGAGACTAGTCAGGATCGAGGGAAAGATGTGCTCCAGAGCGATCTGGACTTCAGACTGGGAGGAAGGTTCATCTTCCAACAAGACAACGACCCATAAGCACACAGCCAAGATAACAAAGGAGTGGGTTCGGGACAACTCTGAATGTCCTTGAGTGGTCCAGACTGGAAACCGATTGAACATCTCTGGAGAGATCTAGAAATGGCTGTGCACAGACGCTCCCCATCCAACCTGATGGAGGTTGAGAGGTCCTGCAAAGAAAAATGGGAGAAACTGCCCGAAAGTAGGTGTGCCAAGCTTGTAGCATCATATTAAAAAAGACCGAGGATGTAATTGCTGGCAAAGGGGCTTCAACAGTGTTGTGAATACATATGTATATTTTTCTTTTTTAAATAGATTAGCAAAAATGTAAAACGTTTTTCACTTTATTATGGGGTATTGTGTTGAATTTTGATAAAAAAATATTTGAATCCATTTTGTAACAAGGCTGTAACATAACGTGGACAAAGTGAAGTGCTGTGAATACTTCCCAGTCGCACTGTACCAAGCACCTGAGGTGCTCCGCTTTACCAGATGAAAGTCACAATGCTAATGTTCTGATGTAGTCCACACTGCGCTGTGTTGCAGGCTATATAATATGAACGTGGACGATGCTGTTGACATCGACTGGGAACATGTTGCTAACATTGTCGGGTGAGTCAACGATTAGGTGGAGTACACCGTAGACCAGGGCTCCCTCCGGTCCTCGAGGGCACAGGGAGGGATCTAAAACATGCAGGGAGCGGCCCCCTAGGGCCGGAGTGGTATAGCCCTGCCGTAGACCACCATTAGGTGGAGTACACTGGCTGTAAACTGGACGCATATAGGCTATTTTGTTGTTTGGTGTCTCGCTTTTATATAGATGCTCACGGAAATAATTGCCTTAATATGTGGCCCATCTAGTTTTTCTTGTTAAAATCTGGCCCACTTGAATTTGTTATTGAATAGCCCTGACATAACACCATTGCCTAAAATATGTAATGCATCATTCATCAGTCATTATTACCATTTAGCCACAATAAATAAGCCAACAGACCTCCCACTACACACCCTTCCATTATTCTCCACTTGGTACGCTCCAGGAGCCAACACACATTGCCCAATCAGAGCTCACCTCAGAAGGAGAGCTAATAGTGATCAGAACACCATGCATTGGAGGGTAAACATTCTGTATCTTTGCATAATGTAATTTCTGACTTCTAACAAAAAGTTGAAACCTACCAAGAAGTTGTCAAAGCTGGCTCTCTAGGATACACTCCAAACTACGCTTTTCATCAGCGGGCGAACAGACAGAATGTGCTGGCTCTTTCTCCGTGAAAGAACATTACTAAGTAGTAATAAAGTAATAAACTGGAACAGGGTTGTAGATACACATTCTCAAAACAATAGAAAAGACGAGAGTTCACACAACTTCCTCAATTTCCTAGACGTTTGTATACAGGGCCACCTTTCATTTTGAGGAATATCGCTACGGCACAAATTCCAGGTCGCGTGGAGTATGTAGTGCTCGTGGCAAGCGCACCCTTGGCGAAGGGCCCCGCGCCACCCAACATTGCAAGTATGTGGAGACCTTTAGCTTGCAATCACTGACCTCACCTCTAACAATCTGTTAGTACAGGCGCCACAGGTCTGCACCAGTAGTAGATCTTGTGCTGCTGGTGTTAACGGTAGCGCGTGTGTGTGTTGCAGTAACGTGACGGTCAGCTACGTTCAGACGACCTTCTGCAGGCTGAAGATAACCCGTGTTCCTCATTGGGCCAACCGGTCTTATTGCGGTCAGTCTCCTTCTGACTATCCTTGTGTATTTACTACGTGTTTACTACATAGTTACTAAATGGTTACTACGTGTTAACTCCATGGTTACTACGTAGTTAGGTGTTTACTACGTAGGTACTAAATGTTTACTACAGTTACTCCGTGTTTACTACATGTTTACTACATAGTTACATGTGTACTGCTCCACGTAACTGTGGGGTTCCTCCGTGGCCGAGCCAGTTATCCTCCTGACTGCTTCCTCGTAGAGATAATTGACTTCCTGTGGGAGAAGATTATTCCTGAGCTGAAGCAGAAGTTGTTGGAGGCCAAGGGACGGGAGGTGCAGGGGGAGCAAGAGCAGGAGCAGAACCGCAAACACTATCTTCTGTCAGACATATTTTCCCAGGAGGAGCACGGCTTCAGGGAAATAGACAATGCTCAAGTGGATGTCTGCCAATTAGATGAAACAGCGTTGGACTGATGCAGGGAGCAAGCTCTTCCCACAAACTGAACACACACATATATTTTATTTGCATGCACCTGATCAAAAAAGAGTTTTTCTTCTTTTTAGGTTTTGTTGAATCATCTTTCTGAATATCAGGGTTTATTTGGCTGCTCAGAATAATCTTTTGCTGTTACAAGGCCTTGTAACTGACAATAATTGAGGATTTACATACTATAGCATAGTCGGTTTCCTCCGGTGTTTGACAATGATCATTTATGTGAATTCTACATTAGAATGATACGTTTGATGTGTAACTCTGCCAGGTATATATTGTTCTGTTCTAATAATTTAACCATCTTTAATACATTTAAACTCTAGATTAAATTAGTGTTTTCTATGTTGTATAAACAAAATACTCTTTACATAAAATGTGCTTTATGACAGTACAGTGATACATAAACTGCTTAAATATTATAGGTGCATATTTGTAGCCTAACTTTATATTTGTGTTTGAAGATATCTTTTTGAATAAAATGTTCGTATTCATACGTTCGCACACCCCCCTCTGCTGGTGAGGTTACGCAGTGTTTGTACACATGCCGTGGATACTTGTATCTTCGTGAACGGCCTTTACATGCCCTAACGCGATCACGTCGACGGGAAGGATCGATATGGAGCTGTCTTTAACAGAAACACTAATTCAAAGTATTGATCATGGATGTTTTGAACAAGCTGAGCAGTTTGTTCCAACAGGCTTTGGAAACGGTGAGTCTGACGTCACCTAATGTTAATACAAGTAAACATGTTACAAGTTCTGTAGTGTTCTTGATCATGTCGGAGTTTAGGAAGGAGTCGACAAGAGAATTGAAAAGCAATTACAACTACCGTAACCTTACCAGGCAGTATCAAAACTATATAAAGTACGTTGTTATCTATGTGTTGACGTTCAGGATTCCTCATACAGCGTAGTCCGAGGGCGACAAGTAAAATGTATTGGACATGCTATATTGTTAGCTTGCTGCTAACATGAGTATATGGGTCGTGTGACAGCCTATCGCACGTCCAGCCACATTCCGCTCAAGCAAAGTGTGAAACCTTGTGTCCGCCCGCTTGTTCGGGCATGTTGTCTTTCTCGCCGTACTTTTCTCTAACTAATATCTCCTGTCTCTCAGCGGGAGCCCTCGGTAGATTTGTTGGAGTCGTTTCTGGATCACTGGAAAGGAATCACAAATTATTACATCCAGACAACTGGTTAGTATTACGCATCCGACCGCTGGTTATTTGACAAATAAAATAATAAAATACAAATGTTCTCGTTACCATGTTTTTCCTGCATACTGGCCCAGGTCAGGTGTAGTAATATGAATGCGCACGTAAGCAAGCAAACACAATGCATGTACAGGCTGTCTGTGTACAACCAGAGACTGACAATTCTTTCGGGATGGGAAACAAAATCATTATTAATCACGGGATTGGGACAGGAACAAAGTCGGTGGGAGTGGTAATAACACTATGACCCACCACTTAATACACAAATACACAACATACGTAAAATAACAAAAAAATAAACCATATTGTCATCTTACATTTATTTTTTTTTATGAACTATGGATCTGATCTGTACAGTTTTTTCTTCTTCTTACCCTAACTGACAGAAACAACACGGGAGTGGGGGGGGGGATGAAAGTCAATTTTTTAGAATTTGAATGGGACAGGATTTGTTATCAACTTTTTCATGGGATTGGGATGAGACTGGATTCTTTTTGTTGGAGTGGGATGGGAGAGGTTTGAAGATAAACTCCCGTGTCACCAGTACAAACCATGCAATAGATGTGTATAGTTCTGTATTAGGTACACACCTGTTCAATTGCTTGTTAACACAAATAGCTAATCAGCCAATCACACGGCAGCAGCTCATTGCATTTAAGTTCAAACCACACAACACATTGACAGCCTACCTGAATATTGTTGCTGACCATGTCCACCCCTATATGACCAGTGTACCAATCTTCTGATGGCTGCTTCCAGCAGGATATACTGCCATAGAACTACGTAATAACACTGTATGGCGTCACAAAGCCCAAGCCATCTCAAACTGGTTTCTTGAACATTGAAATGAGTTCACTGGACCCCCAATGGCCCCCTCCGTCGCAAGATCTCGATCCAATAGAGCATCTTTGGGATGTGGTGGAACGGGAGATGCTCTCATGTCAATATGGACCAACATCTCTGAGGAATAGTTCCAACACCTTTTTGAAAGTACGTAACCAAGAAGTAAGTCGTTTCTAAACGGCAACAAGGAGACCAACCCGGTACTACGCGTAGCAAGATGTACCTAATAACGTGTCCAGTGAGTGTAGGGTCAGGTAATATAGCTCTGCAACAACTGGTTGTGACCATGATTACATTCACCAGCCTCTATCTGTGTGTGTGCCTGTGTGTGTGTGTGTATGCCTGCCTGTCTGTGTGTGTGCGTGTCTGTGTGTGTGCGCACGCCTGCCTAGATGAAAGTCGTCCAGTCAGACAGACAGACATACCATGGCGTCTCAAACAGATGCTGGACATTTTGCTCTACGAAGAGAAGCAACTGGTACACACACACACACACACAAGCCCAGGCCCAGGTACATATTACAATACATAACATCCCACGCATATTAAAGGTTGTTTGGTTGGTTGAGTGACAGGGTGTGGAGGAGACGGGGCCTTGTTTGGAGTACCTCTTGCAACACAAGATACTGGAGACTCTGGTTACACTGGGAAAAGCACAGGTACACACACACAACATTTGAACCAGCAGTGCCATAAGGAAAACTAAAATAGGGTCTTGTTTTAGGGTACATTAACATGTTTATGTTTATGTCAAACACACACACAGTTAGCTTTAATTAGCATGACAGCATGTGCACTATATGCCAGCATACTGTTTTCATTTTAGAGCATTTTATAACTCTACCCCTCTCCTCTACCCCTCTTCTCTCCTCCTCTCCTCTCAACCTCCCAGTATCCTCCAGGAATGTCTCAGCAGGTTTTGTCATTTGTCTCCAAACTCTTGGTTCAGATTAAGAAGCCAGTTTTACACCTGATTCACATCTATAGACCCATCCAGGTACGCACGCCCACACACACACTCTCTCACACTCCTGAATCTATGGCATCTTGGTCGCTATGGCAATGACATCATTAGCATACATCTATCCTTTGTTACCATTTCTATAGACTGCAAACATGAGTAAACTAGCTTCAGGAGTCAGTCACACAGCATATTACCGTAGCGTGTCTCTAAATGGGGGTAGAGCTAGATGAGGCGATCAAAACAATTGTAGCAGCGCTGATTGGTTCAGCGCTGTCCAATAGTTTCAAAATGAACCAGAGGTCTACGCCCAGTATGAGGATATGACTGCGAACATTTCCCAATGGAGCGTTGCCAGACCTTATTCATAAAGTGAATCTTAGGTCTGGTTACACCTGGCTTTGCAAAACCCAGTGTAGAATTCTGAATTCTGAATTACATTTCAATCTGGTTGGGCCTTTCTCTTCAGATTGAGGTGTTTATATTTATATTTATGAACTTTGTGAATATGGTCGTACACGGAGACGGGCTGGTTTAAATAATGTAATCAGAGAGCAGGAATAGATTACCTAAAACATGTTGGGTCTACATTTAGTCTCTAGAGGCGGATTGAATGGTGGTGTGTTCTGCTCCAAGCTGATTGGATGTTATTGTGTCTCTATAAGCCCATTGGATTGTGTGTTGTTCTTGCAAGTTATTATTGGATGATGTTGTGTTGTTCTAGAACCTGATTGGACGCTGTGGACTTCCTGGTTCTCAGACACAGAAAGAAGAAGCCGAGTTCATATTGGTTTTGTGTTCCCGGATCAAACAGGAGCCACATGCCCTCCACTACATCCTGAAGGTAACCATGACGACTATCGCTATAGTATCCCCCGTAAAGATAGATGTAGATATATGGCAGCTAGCTACATATATTGTGGCTTAGAGTCTGAAACCCCTAACATTGAGCATAGCCTTACATCAGCACAGTCAAGATAGCCTAGATTATCATATGATCTCCACCAGGCCTGCTGATCGCTGCTTTACACACACAGTGGCCAAGTCATCTAAAGCGTCTTATTTAAGATGGCTAAAGGCCCATTTATGCTTCTGCGTCACACCTATGTGTAGCCTACGGTGTACCGTACGCCCGTAGCTGACGTGAGCATGTTGTACTATGCGCTGGTCTGTGGCCGCGCGGACCTGTGCATGTTGCCTGCACATACGATTCATGCAAAGCCCCACAATGCCTTGTTATGCGCCAGAATTAGAACACAAAATGAGTGTAAATGTTTTTTAATATGCGTATGACCATTTTTATTTCCTAGGAATCTCTTAGTTACACCAACATATATCATAGAAAACAATCTGTGCAGACACAAAATAGTATATTAAAAGAGGAAATGCCATTTGCACCCACCACCTCCCCTGCACCTCCTGTTGATGCTGCTGTAATGTCTGTTGTCATTGATGCCTGCTCTGTTCTGTACCCTGTGGGGGTCTTTTGCTGCTCTCCCTGCCTGGGGCTTTACATGTATGTGCCTGGAAGCCCATAATAGTTGAAAACCGCGAGGCATGCTGAAGCTAGTTGGCTTTGGAAATCCTGATCTCGCGGTAACACCACTGCCACATAACTGCATTCTTGTTTAAAGCCAATCACACTTTTTTCCCCCCAAAGTGACGTGTAGCTGAACATAGCATAGCAGGTACATCACCTGTTGTTTTTAATGCTCCTCAGATCCCAGTAGACCCACCAGCCCCCTGCCAATCAGAGATAAGCAAAGCACCAGCCCCCAGCCAATCAGAGACGACCAAAGCACCCGTGGCTTTCAGCAGCCCCCCTCCGAGCCCTGCATCCGACCAATCAGAATGCTCATCTTCTCCCGCCCACAGCGCCCCCCACTGTCTCCTGACCGCACTGCTGGAGCTCTGCCACGCCCAGGTTGGTGAGCAAGACACTAACACCTCCAGGGCCAGGGGTCATATGATGGTTACTGTTGTCTTACTGTGTGTGCGCGTGTGTGCGCGTGCAGCAGGCCCGTGAGAGTCTGAAGGCCCACCAGGCCCTGCTGCAGCTGACCTGCCTGCAGGCGGCAGGGGAGCCTCTCGCTCAGCGCACCCAGCTGGCGGTGCTCCTGGCAGAGAGGCTGGTCCAACTCTACTCCCTGGTCTCTGTGGAGGCCCTGGACCCCCGAGACATCCAGACCTGGCCTCTCACACCCTGGAGGTACGCACACACACGCACACACACACGTGAGATAGCAATGAACGAGCAACATAAACACAACAGGAAGGAAGTGTGTGCAGGTGAAGCTGCTGTTGACCCTCTCTTACGTCATGTCAGTGTCCAGTTGTCCAGACCTCCGGACACCAGCGCGTCACTTCCTGGTGTTGATCACCTGACCCAGTTCTTCAGCTGGTTCGATTTCCTGGATCATCTGGTGAATGAGGCACCAAAGGTAAACACACACACACACACATATTACATAATACTCTACTGTTGTCACTAATACTACTGCAGCACTGGCAGTACACTACTACAGTTTTAAATAGTTATTAGACACTTGCTCATGTGCTCATACTGTTCTATTCTGATACGGAAATGTGTGTGTGTGTGTGTGTGTGTGTGTGTGTGTGTGTGTGTGTGTGTGTGCGCTCGCAGGTGTTAGCAAACAAGCTAGCTGACGCGGTTCACAACCAGTGTCTTGTAGGCACCCTGCAGCCTCAAGTCTTACAGCTGTAAGAACTCTCACCTACCAATACTTCACGTATGAACTAAGAACCTTCAAATGGTGACAATTATCTTTATAATTGTACAGTTGATTAATAACTACAATACTGGACACTAGCTGCAGCAGTAATATGCCTCAAAGCACTACAGCTGTACGAAGCTCTACTACCAATACTAGCAGCAGTAATACGTTATGCTGTATATAGTATACGTTATACTATATAGTGCAAACATACAGTACAGTCGTACGTGATAGTGCTGCTCTTGATGACAAGTTATGTTATTATATATAGATGTATTATTATTACCTATTACACAACATTACCTCCATGAATTACGTCCAGGGTTATTGGCATGAAGGCTTTAGCATTGATGCTGTACACAAGTACATGTCTCCCCCCACCCAAAACAACAGGGCGGAGCCGGTCGTGCTGGTTGCCACGGCGACCCTGGTTGCCATGGTGCGCGTGGTGCGCTCCCCGGCCCTACTGGACCGCCTGGTGGTGTTCACGCTGGGCCAGGGGGGAGGGGCGGAGACCAGGGGGGAGGGGCAGAGACCGGCGCACGCCCTGCGCTACCAACTGATCCAGAACTGTGACCACATTTCTGATCAGGTGTGTGTGTGTGTGTGTTTGTTATGACCACATTTCTGATCAGGTGTGTGTGTGCATACGTCTGTGTGTGTGCGCGCACGTACGTGTGTGTGTGTGTGATTTAATAAATACAAATACTGAAACCAAATGCATAACATTTTCCGTGAAATCGTATGTAACAAGCTAGCGTGATGTTTACCTGTTGCTTGGTAACAGTCTAGCGGCACAGAACCATACTGTTAATTTAAGTGTAGAACTATGGTTCAGCCTGTTGGTGCTTATTACTATTATTAACAAATAAAATAATGTAACATGTATTAGAATGCTAACTTTATAAATATATAATAAACATGATGTTCAGATTAGCATGGCGTCTCTGATGCTGTTTGAGGAGTTGCTACGGAAACCCCATAAGGACATCCTGTCCAACCTGGTGTTGAGGAACCTGGAGCAGCGCTGCTTCCTGCTGCCCCCTGCTGGTGTGGAGGACACACACAGCACAGAGCCTGTCCACCAGCAGGAGTGAGCACATGTACACACACACACACACACACACACACATACATATATACATACACACAAACACACATACATATATACACACACACATATATACACACATATATACACACACACATATATACACACATACATACATACATACTATACATACATATATACATACATACAAAGACACACACATACATACATACACACACACACACACACATATACACACACACAGACATGCATACGCACACACTAGTGCTGGGACGATTAGTCGACGTTACCGACGTCACCAACTACTAAATACGTCGATTTGCTAAATGTACCGTCGACTCGGAAAAACATACCTATAACTATGCTCCGATCTGAAAAAATAGTGCCGTCAATGGACTATGAGAGG
>JAODLL010003509.1:0-11695 GCA_026546735.1 Forbesichthys agassizii
GAGCACCTTCTTGATATCAAAACACCCTGTCTTGAAAGAAGCACTATGCTCTTTATACACTGACGTCTGCTTTTGAA
Source organism: Forbesichthys agassizii (assembly GCA_026546735.1). Classification (NCBI taxonomy): domain Eukaryota; kingdom Metazoa; phylum Chordata; class Actinopteri; order Percopsiformes; family Amblyopsidae; genus Forbesichthys; species Forbesichthys agassizii. The sequence continues at coordinate 78 of JAODLL010003509.1, forward strand.
ACTCAAACTCTAAACTCTTCTCTGCATAAGTGTAGGCCTATGTATTAACACAATAATTGTATACTGACATGGTAGTAGTTATGATGACAAGATGCTGTAACTATTCTAATATAATATAAGCTGCTTACAATTGCTGGTGTAGTATGACCTGTCCAACAATTGACTAAATGTTCTACATGTAAGTCGCTTTGGATAAAAGCTTCTGCCAAATGCCGTAAATGTAAATATAAATGTAAAGTAGTCTACTGTAACAACTCTGGCAAATGGTGTTAAATCTCATTCAGAGTAGTACTATTTTACATACTCAATGACACTGTTTTATTTGGCATAAATACATGTAATTAAAACAAGTGATAGTTATTTTCAAACCTATTTAGTCGTGTTACTTTGTATGATGACTATAGCTAGGTTACATAAATACACAAAACACTGAATCATAACTAAAACAGAGAACTAAACCTAAACAGCACGATAAACATCACTTACAAAATCACCCCAGACATGCATCATTTTGTAACATCAAACAAAAAATCTCAAAGGATTTTGTATTTACCGGAGCTGCAGATGTTGTCTGTGTACGTTCAACGTGTTGTGACTGAGACAGTGTGTGTGTGTATGTGTGTGTGAGAGAGAGAGAGAGAGAGACTAGGGAAACTTGGCCGGTTAGTCTACAAGACTGGGCGAGGCTTCCCAAGTAGCCCAACCCAATGAAGACACTCGAGTCAGGGTACAGGCATCCAGTTACTACAGTAGCTTCCCTTACAGGACCCCTATAGGATGTTGAGGGAACTTCAACAGGATTTTCTTTGTTGTTTGCTAGTGTACTGAATTAATGTAGTAAAATGTAGTCCATTATATATATACAGTATATATTATGTATATATTATGTATGTATATAGTATGTGTGTGTATATATATATATATATATATATATATATATATATACCAGAACCAGCTGTACGCCTGTTAGAATAATCACTGTAGGTAAAGCCCTGTATACCTTCTGAGCAACACCTTGAAGCTGACCATGGCCTATCAGGCTGAATAAGAGGCCAGGATGGGACATGTTACTGACCTCTGACTGAGGTAACAGTAACAGTAATATGATGGCTTGTATCATTTGAGGCACACTGTCCATACATTCTGTTTATTTGTCTTCCTGGTTACATGTAATGTCACAGGGATTCAATCACTGACTTTCCCCTGAGGGATTTCAAGGTGAATGAAGACAAATGCTGATATTGTATCCCCCCAAATAAAGGTTTAAAACATTGATAATCTGTTTTGACAGACATGTAGCCTAAATGTCACAGAGTCTGATTTATATTGAAAATATCTATCCTTGCAGTCAGGATTAAGGGGTGACATTTTTATGAGCCCGGACACACCCACTCACACATTGCAGGTTGTTGGTGTAGCAGGCCAGTGTGGAATGTGTGGTGTGTCCTCTATTAATGTTGTTCATGAAACCTCTTTATATAATGACAACTGGCATGGAGAGGTGTGCAGTGTCCACAGGATTGTGCAAATAATCAAATGTCATTCTGTTCAAATGTGCAGTGTGTATAATCTGTGTGTGTGTGTGTCTTTGTATGTGCATGTGAGTGTGTGTGTGTGTTTGTAAATTAAATGATAAATAGACCGCATTTATATAGTGCTTTTCTCTCAAAGCACAGGATTGGTTCACATTCAAACACGCATTCATACACCAACCTTTGTGTCTACATCTTTGTCAACCTGCCTACCTATGAATGCCCATATGGAAATATGTCTATCAGTCTATCTACATTGAATCAGAATGAGTTGTTATTGTTGCATTCAAACCGCTTTACCTGCATGCACATGTCCAGTATAGACTGCATGTGACATCTGTATCTGTTTCTATTTTGTTATTATACTATTATACCTTTATTTAACCAGGAACTTATACTTATACTTTAAAATAAAAGCGTCCTGGCCAAGACAGCAGCAAACAACAAAACATAAAAGCACAACATTTACAAGTCTGAATAAATAACAATAATACCGCATTAAGCGTCACAGGTTGTCATCATGGATTTAAGACCGCTTATGTATAATTTAAAAGATATACATCTTGACGTAAGTAAGACTTTAAAAGCATTAGGTGAGACCAACTCTCTTTAGATTTACATTATTTTGTAAAGTATTCCAAGCAGAAGGTGCAGCATATATAAAAGCCCTTTTCCCCAATTCAGTACAGACTTTAGGGAGCGATAAGAAATAAATGTCCTGTAAACAAAGACCAGATCTGCCATACTTTTTTGAGTGATGTAGTTCCCTATAAAGTGTAATGTCACTTTTCTGCATTTGTTTTCAATGCCTGCTTCTATACGGGATTTTCTTCAATTCACATGTCACATGTGGCTTAAAATTGTGGCTGCAAGGGTATTGTGTACACAGTTCCATTAGTGTGCAACTAACATTGTGTAACAATGCAGCTAAGCTATATTTAATAATAGCCTGACCTACACTATTCTTCCAAGACATTGTTCTCTGTGGCTTCTCACGCAATATTGTTCATAACAAGTGCCAACCTGCCAAGATCAAATAGTACAAGATCACATACATGCAAACATGCCTTATATGCATGTAAATAATGTGTGCCAGAAGATGACATCAAAGACGGGGTGTAGCCTGCAGATGAGTTTTGTTCTAATTGTTTATTCTGCGTCAAGCTTATTTGGCTGCCTGACACAAAACCTGAGGGAGAGACAAGATGTAGCTAACGTGTTTGATAAGCTTGGGAATGAAAAGTTTATCTCTTATCCTGCTATGAACCTTTTTAAAACAAGGTTTTTGTTCATTCATGCCATTACACTTAAACTCGAGTGGTATGATAAAATGAGAGTGGGAAACCAAGACTGAAATTTATAGATGAATGTAACAAATTGTCATGAAAGCTTAATATACACCCTTAAATAAACCATAACTACGATGACATGTGTAAGAAGAACACCACAAACCGTTAAGGAGCATAGATAGCTTGTTTTGTTTTAGGGCTTTACATGTAAAATGGGATACAATATATGGTTTCTATACGATCATATTTCCATACATGTTATATGATACATTATTTTTCAGTCTATATGACATGCCTGCTAGCTAAACTACGCAATTTTCATTGAGTCGAACTTAGTGTTATGTGTTAACCAAGATTTTATGTGCTATTTTGACAGAGCTAGCATGAACACCAGAGGTCTTCAACAGGGGGTCCTCCAACTTATTTGATCCTAAACTTATTTTAGTCCAAACATTTAAATGTCAGAAAATATACATTAACATAAATACATGTGCTTTAAGTATAAATCTGTCAATAATTATTTCAATGGCTTTAGTAAGTGTGCTACTTTTATAACCTTATTATAGCAACTAAATATTTTATACTATATGTGGGGGGTCCTTGTGCCTAGTTTCTATCAGCCAAGGGTCCTTGGCCTGAAAAACGTTGAAGACATCTGTCAGCTAGATATTGTCAGCTAGATATATAGAAGATACTGTCCTTAATGTTGTCCTAATTTTGTGGTGCACATGTTTTTTGTGTCAATCTTAAAACAAATTATAGTAAGTATAGGGTGATATTATTTTACTGTGAAAGTTCATGTGACTGACAGTATAGCCTACTGTAGCACAAAAATAGGTCAGGTCATTGTTTCAAGGTAGGGGTAACTTGGGGCTATTGGAAACCTACATGCCTTCTTCACGTTTTATGGCTATAGCATATATTAGTTAGTTCATGTAGCGTAATGTATGCTATCTTTATGATAACATGGACCAAACAGCAAAACGTCGAAATGGCAGTGAAAGCGATTAGTTAAAAATGTACACTGGTATGTAACGCTGCAATTTGTTAGACTGCAATTATTCACTATAAATAGCTTAGACGTTAAATACAAATGTGACACGTTTCTTTCAGAGAGAGAAAATAAAAACATTTTCTGTGAAAGCTTAGGCCCATATGCACACGCTCCCTGAAAGTCCTGATTATAGGCCAACATTTGTAAAAGGTTAAAAAATATATTTTTGGTTATATGCAGGATATTATTTAGAAGCCTATCGTAGACGCGCTAAATACATGTATACAGGAGGCGATCACTTACATTAGTTGTGGCGATATTTCCCTCATACCCGGTGGTGTGCACGGTCTGTCTAACAGAACTCATCTTCTGAAAGAACGGAGAAAATAATGCAATGGAAAAGGTTTGCCGTTATTGTGCCTTACCGTATGTCTTATCTAAGCCTAAACAGTAGAAGCATGGCTACTGTATATGATTACTGAATCTCCAGCCTCCCAGCTTCCTTGACCAATAACAAACAGGCTGTCCCCACGCACTACAACGTCGCAGTTTTTCTACCAAACGCGTTCGCGCATTGATCATCCACTGTAAATAGAATGTAGGCATGATTACCGGTAGAAAAGCAGGACAATAATTTACGATTAATCGGGTAAAATCGTTTTCAAATTAAAAGACTAGCTGCAGTGCAGACACCCCTACCCGTGTAAGGTTATTTAGACATTTTGCCCAATAGTGCATGGATGAAGATATCATGTATCGTACATTGTATCTGATAATTATACAAAAATAATGTATTATGCTTCACATAGGCTTTGAATAAAGATTATTCTAGTTCATCTCAGTTTCTCACACATTTCACAAAATCAGATGCACCGTATTGTCTGGAATCTGTAATTTTAAAGGGCACATTATGCATCTTGTTCTCTCTCCAAGCCAAATAGGATATAGCTTAGTTTGACAACAGCCTTGTTGTCTCCAGTACTTGTTTGTCATATGTGAATCAAAGACTTCATAGGTGGACTGAACAAACCTTTGGCCTGTTTTGATTGTGACATCTATGCAGTATGAGCCGTATATGAGCAGTTTGAATAATCTATTATATCAAATTATATTTTATACATTCAAGTTTTTCATTTTGTTTTAAATACCATTTCTAAAACAATAATGCTGTTCTATGACTTCCACTCTGTACACATCACTCATGTAAACACACACACACACACACACACACACACACACACACAAGCAATGCCCATATTACAGTAAGTACAGTATATATGCTTTTGGTGTGTATGATATAATTACATGACACACACACACAAAAATATGATACAGTATATACTGTATATACATGCATTCAGAAAGTAAACCACAGCTCTTAACTTTTTCCACACTTTGTTATGTTAAAGCCTTTGATAAAATTGATAAAATAACACACAATACCTCATTTAACAAATTTATTAAAAACAAAAAATGAAGAAAAAATGTTCACAGCCGTATGACACTCAGAATGAAACTCAGGCACATCCTGTTTCCACTGATCATATTTGAGATGTTTCTACAACTATACTGGAGTCCATCTGCCGCAAATTCAGTTGATTGGGCATGCTTTGGAAGGCATACACCTGTCTATATATAAGGTACCACAGTTGACAGTGCATGTCTGAGCACAAACCAAGCCATTAAACCCAAGGAATTGTCTGTAGACCTCCGAGACAGGATTGTATTGAGGCACAAAAAGATTTCTGCATGCAGCATTGAATGTAATAAGAACAGTGGCCTCCATCATCTGCAAATGGAAGAAGTTTGGAACCACCAAAACTCTTCCTAGAGCTGGCCTCCTGGCCAAACTGAGCGATCGGGGGAGAAAGGCTTTAGTCAGGACCCGATGGTCACTCTGACAGACCTCCAGCAATAGCTCCATGGAGAGGAGAACCTTCCAGAAGGACAACCATTTCTACAGCACTCACACCAATCAGGCCTGTGGCCAGACGAAAGCCACTCCTCAGTAAAAGACACATGACAGTCCGCCTGAAGTTTACCAAACTGCATCCATGAGAAAGAAAATTCTATGGTCTGATGAAACAAAGCTTGAACTCTTTGGCCTGAATGCCAAGCGTCATGCCTGGAGGAAACCAATCATCGTTCATTCACCTGGTCAATACCATTCTTACAGTACAGTGAAGCATAGTGGTGGCAGCATCATGCTGTGGGGATGTTTTTCAATGGCAAGATTTGGGAGACTAGTCCGGATCGAGGGAAAGATGATTGCAGCAATGTACAGAGACATACATCCATCCATCCATCTTCATCCGCTTATCCGGAGTTGTGTCGCGGGGGCAGCAGTACCAGCAGGGGACCCCAAACAGAGACGGAGATGTACAGAGACAGCCTTGATCAAAACCTGCTCCGGAGCGCTCTGGACCTCAGAATTGGGCGAAGGTTCATCTTCCAACAGGACAATGACCCTAAGCACACAGCCAAGATACCAAAGGAGTGGGTTCGGGACAACTCTGTGAATGTCCTTGAGTGGCTCAGCTAGAGCCCGGACTTGAACCCGATTTAACATTTCTGGAGAGATCTGAAAATGGCTGTGCACAGATGCTCCCCATCAAACCTGATGGAGCTTGAGAGGTCCTGCAAAGAAGAATGGGAGATACTGCCCAAAAGTAGGTGTGCCAAGCTTGTAGCATCATGCTCAAAAAGACTTGAGGCTGTAAATGCTGCCAAAAGTGCTTCAACAAAGTATTGAGCGAAAGCTGTGAATATTTTTTTTTCTTTATGAAATAAAATTGCAAAAGTTTCAAACATGCTTTTTTCACTTTGTCAGTATGGGGTATTGTATGTAGAATTTTGAGGGGGAAAAAAGAATTGAATCAATTTTGGAATAAAGCTGTAACATAAGAGAACGTGGAAAAAGTGAATGTATGTATGTAAAAAGTGTATGATTGTATGTATGTGTGTGTATAAAGGGCCTGTGATAGTTTTCTATTTGTGGCTGGATGAGATGGCCCTAATTAGCTCATCGAAGGACACCTGGGCCTATTCTAAAGTACATAGGAGTGTGTTTGCAGCATATGGTCCTACGGACACTCCTGGCAGCACACATGCCGTTTGTTAGGTTAGCAAGCAACATGTACATAAAGTCATTCACACGCCATTTCATGTTGTTATTCTGTTGATTTGGAGTTATGTGTGCGGGTTAGTTACAGAACTTGAGCTATAGCACCTATGAGATAGCTTATATATAATTAACTTTCATCCCAAATGTATGTAAACACATGGCAGATTCATAAAAGCTATTATTTAAATCATTATAATCAACACTAGACACAACGGTCTATCTAGAATCTACTTGTATTGCATCTGGTAATCCTACGTATTAAGATAACACAAGCTCTTGGTTTCTCCTAATTGGTACTCACTGTTACATTTAAAGTATGAAGTGGTTTAACTTGAAGAACAGCACTTATGTGTGCAGATGATCTAATTCAACACACCCTTTCAACCATGACTCTGCATAATGCACATCACATGATTAACCTGGGGAAAAACAATTACAATGATTCCACTGCAAACATTTAACTTAGTGTTTTACGAGCACATTTGTGTTAAAAGAAGTATAATGTAATACTGACAAAATACAATATATTGACATTTTCAGTAATTTGATAAATTAGATATTTTAAAATAAAACAAACAAGATTTACAACTACAAAATAGTATTAAAAGTAAAAAAGTCCTAATTTTGAGCAAATGCAAGAGGACAGCTGACTAGAATATGAGAGGTTGGGTGCAGAGTAGAAACGTCTCCCATAATTACAGTAAACGGACAAAGGATTAACAGCTGGCAGACTGAAGGATGAACCCAGTCTGGACTATAATAACATCACCCACTGTCAGGAAGAGATCTCAAGCCGTATCAAGCATGCAGAAGGAATGATGAAAGCAGATTTGAAGGTTTTATATGGCCGATATATTAAGATTAATTTATGCTGGAATGTAATTCTTATATAGATCTAACTGAAAGCATAACATGCGTTCAGTTTTAACATGTTTGTCCTCCATTCCCTTCGGCAACTGGCAATAATAAACATCTCAGTGCATTCGTTTGGACCCCCCCCAAAAAGAATGAAAAGATGCACACAAGTCAATCTGGAATATCACAATGTGTCATTTTAATACAATGCATTTGACAATATGTACAGATTATGTCAATTGGAAAACATGAATGAAAAATATAGCTTTTGCTTACTTTCAGGGTTCAAAATGTACTTTACTTTGAAATAGCTGTTTCATAAAGTCTGTAAAGATTTTCACCCAATATCAAATGTGAGCATTTGTACTTCAATTTTGTTTGTAGACATAAACACTTCTATCTATTTAAACTCATTATAGATGCTTTAAATTCGTTATTATAAAAGTGACATCAAAGTTATATCACATAGACATTCAAAGAAAATTCACAATTGGCAGGTGCAACTGACAGCTGTCAAGAGTTTCTAGTACAAACAAATTATTCTTTCAGCAGGAATGTAGTTTGAAGCTAAATTCAAGCACTGGCAAGCACAAAGAACACTGCTGAATCGATTAAAGCAGCACACAAAGATAAGTGAAATAAAGCAAATTAATAATTCACTGTGTTATAGAGTTATTATATATTATATACACCCAGAGACACAGCATTCCACCCATTACTGTCTATGTTTGTGTGCATGTGGGTGTAGGGGGAGGGGTAGAGAGCGATTTGGAGCTCTTTGTGTGTGTGTATGTGTGTGTGTGTGTGAAGGGGCCACGTTGGTTTTAAAGACATTATAGGCATTTCAACATTTCTCTAACAAATTCATAAAGCAGTATGTTTAAGGCATTTCAGGGAAACATGCTGAGATTAATATACACAAAGATATAGCTGTGTGTTTTCAAAAATTGTATCCGACTCCAAAAAAATGTGTGTATGTATACGTATATACTGTATATACACACACACACACACACGAATGCACGCATGCATACATGCATACATATATATATATATATATATATTAATATAGATATACATTTTTTACTACTTTACTATCTGATTGTCTTGAATATTAGGTAAGCATTCTGGCAACAACCGTGCAAAGATGCTCAGTTTGAAATGGCCAATCATTGTCACAGTTAGATGGAGGGGGAAAAAATATACAATGCATATTTAAGACGGCAAACAATAATCACATAATGACCATGTAGACGAAATAAACAACAATGTTTTGGTACAAAGCTTCGTACAGTTTAACTTTCAAGTGATGCAATACAAAGGTAAGTATCTAATACATATCCTTACATTACTGAAAACAGAAACAATGCTGTATTGATGTTATGTGGTTTTTAAAAAGAATGTAAATATTTTTGTGATCACAGTTTATATTGAATCACGCACAACAATACTTATAGTGTACTTCTGAGTGTACATGGGAGACCTCTCATTAACTTAGTCGAGTTAAGAACAAACAACAACAAAGTCGTCTTTTTGACAGACCAAAGGGTCAAAGTAAACAGTTAATCAATCACATTATAAATGTGACAAAATGTGAAAAATGATCATAGTATACCATAGTATAACTATACTATGAATAAACATCTGTCTTTTCCAGCATTATTTCATTTCCCGCAAACAAAAACAAGCATTCCATATAACATGCACTCTAACCACCATATCTTCAAACAACAGCAGGCATTGTGTGTAATGTGTGGGAATGTCCAGTTACAATCATTCATTATATACACACAAGAAATAATTGCCGTTTGTGTGTATTATATGTAATAATAATTGATATATATATTTATATATAATGGTCAGAAAGTCTGTCGACATATTAAAGCTTAGTGTCAGTCCTCCATTTTTTCTTCATATCTTTACTGTCTGTCTGTCTGTCTGTCTGTCTGCCTGTCTGTCTGCCTTCCTTCCTTCCTTCATTCCTTCCCTAGCAGTTGGTGGTTTGAAGATGACTCTCACCGAGTATGGAGGTGATGTTGTTGTCGTAGAAACTGTCTTCATCCTCAGAGCTGAAGTTCGAGGATCCCAGGACAGAACGGCGTGGCTGGTGACCCTTACGTCTGCCGAGTCAAATGCAATAGTCACAACAACGGCTACCCTTTTATTAGTTTATATAATGTTTTGATATGGTTATTTATTAGTGATATTCAACTTTTGTTGAACATTTAAATCTGTAGCTTCCTTACCAGTCCACATGCTGACATTCGGCTTAAAATGTGATAATAGTCACTATATTCAATGTATCACTGGTTTTTAACTTTCATTGGGTACCGTTGTTTTATGCCTAATTTTAACGCGTTGACAAACTGGTTCATAAAATAAAAAGTTTTGTAATGTGCACTTAAATTACTCAGGTAAATGTATCTCTGTACAAAAAACTTGGAAGTGAGTCAAGATACAATAAAGACATTTCATAAAGAGATTTCAAACAACAAAATAGATTTGATTAGTTGAATGAATAAACTTCAACAAATATTTTATCCTGAGTGTGTGGACATTCAGGTAAGGACGATTTTAACTGTGTTAAGGTTTAACGACAGGTAAAAATGATTTAAACTCTAACGTGTCACATTCTTAGAACAATAGCATATTAGTGATGACAGGGTGCCACCTAGCGGACAACAAATGTAACAGCACATGGATTGTAGTACACCTACTGTAGCCTACACTAAACATGTAGAGTAGGTTACAAAACGCAAGCCACGGCCCCGTCTATGCTTATCCAAGTGTCCTACTTGAGCTCAGACTCCAGGGTTGTGACTTTGGCCTGTAGGACCTCTTGCAGCTCCTGCTGCTCTTCCAGGTCCCTCAGAACCTTCCGGCGAACTCCCTCCAGGCGCTCCACCTCGCACTCGCTTTCATCCACCTGGCGCTTCAAAGCCTTCACTCGCAGAGACATCTGGGAACAGAGGGAGAGGCGGGCGGAAGGGGGTGGAGGCATCAGAGAAGAACAGAGGTGAATTACACAAGGGGAAGGTGGGGTCGAAGGGAAGATAATGTGATGGCAAGCTAAGACAAAGTGTACGTTCTTATTCACCAAACTAGATTGCGGGAGTTCTGGGCGTGTTTTCGGCCAGGAGGGTGTAGTAAAAGTGAGTTTAGATGAGATAATTTGCATGTATTTACACACTACTCTGCTGGAACAAGTATAGACACTTTCACAGATGTCAAATGGACGTCTGTAGTCGAATACTTGACTGATTATTAGCCCATCCTAATAAAAAGCAAAAGTTTACTTTTTGCAGTGACAATGAAAGAAAGTATTGTCAGTGCGTTCTAACCTAAATCTAACTGGCCAATCATTTCAATAGCTGCACAATGTTTACCCTGCTACATCTACAAACAGGATCCACTAAGACTATGTCCTCATGACAACACATTTGTTTAAAAACACATTATTTTCTTTGCGCTTTAAAAAGATTTTGCATCCATACGACAGTGTTTGTAGAGGAGCTCCATGTCCACACGGAAAAACACAACAGAGTAAATTCTCTGTAGTAAGTATGCCCGGCCAGTATGTGGTGGTGTAACTTTATACTTGTGTGCATTGACTGCAGCATGAGTGACAGGATGATAAAGCCCGCTACAGATGGCAGTGGCAGATCGCAAATGTTTTAAACATATACAAAATATTTCTATCCAGCGGATCTCTTAATTACACCAATATTTGTCATAGGAAATCGTTTATTGTGTGCATGCATACATGGCTATAAAGAATTATATACACACACACACACAGTATATATATATATATACATACACAC
>JAODLL010003510.1:0-11694 GCA_026546735.1 Forbesichthys agassizii
TCTTTTTTAACAAGCTCTTGCAGATTTAATATCAATTAAAGACTTTATATACATATATAAAAAATTGTTTTAACATTCTATAGGTATTTTACATTAAAATATTAAAACCAGTTAAAGGTATCAGAATTGAAAGGGGCTACACTTATATAATAATTTAAAGGGGCTACACATACAGTATATCAGAATTTAAAGTGGCTACACTTATATAATAATTTAAAGGGGCTACACATACAGTATATTAGAATTTAAAGTGGCTACACTTATATAATCATTTAAAAGAGTTAAAAGAGCCACTGAGCCAGAATAACAAATGTCCTGTACCTGCTGCAGCGTCCGTCGAGGGTGGGCGCTGATGAAGCTGTCGCCCAGGGCTGAGCTGTAGAGGCTGGGCTCCTCCACGCTGCTGCTGCTGCCCTCCGTCACCTCCTCCTGGGGCGAGGGGGAGGGCTGCTCCTCCAAGTGGTACCTGCCTGGGGGGAAGTGGCCCAGCAGGAGAGCCACGTCGGCGGCGCTCAGCGGCTCATACTCCCCGCTCAGCAGCTGAGCTGCCAGCCTCCCGGCCACCGCCGCTGCTGCTGGCGCCCCCTGTGGCAAAGGGCGGTACTGCGGCGGCGGCCCCACCGCGAGGCTGCACCCGGAGGCGTCTGATGAGCAGGAGGTGGTGGGGGACCGGGCATGGGCAGGGTCGTCACTACGCCACATCCCGTCCACCTCATCGACCCCGTCCGCCTCCTCCCAGCAGCGCAGGGCTGTCTCTACGGCGACCAGGCTGCGTGCGGCCTGCTGCAGCAGCACCTGGGACACCTTGATGTTCAGCACGATGGCGCTCACACCCTCCCTGGTCCCCTCGGACCAGCTCACGCCGTACAGACGTGCCTCCGCCAAGCTGTCGCCAGGGGGCGCGCTGGGCCGCGGTCGCCGGGGCAACGCAGCCGGGAAAGTGAGGTCAGGGTGGTGGTGTGGCGATGGTGCAGGGGCCTCATCCTCCTCCTGCTCCTCAGCCTCCTCCTCCTCCTGCTCCTCACCCTCCTGCTCCTCCTGCTCCGTGTCTCGGCCCCGGGGCTCATCCAGCTCACTCCACTGCCCCTGAAAAGCCTCCGCTACACACATTATTATTAATCAGTTTTATATATGAATTATAATGTTGTTAGTTGCTATTACACCACAGCAGGGTGCTAATCGTGAGTTTATTAAATCATATACATTTATTAATTATTATTTCTTATTAAAGGTGTAGTTAGCCATTGCAAGCTATTTGTACGCTAATACACAGTTAGTCAAATTCACCAAATATCTCCTTGCATTTCGCTAGCTTACCGTTCTGAGTATGATACAGTACTTCTACACAGCCCTGTCTCCGTAAATATGAACATTAGCAAAGTGGTGAACACCGCTCACATTAACAAAGCTGTAGTACTACGCTTAACTTCACAATGCGCTTCGATGTGTGGAGCGACGGGCAGCGTACGCACGAAGAGATATTGTTAGCAAGTGTTCTCAGAAATTACTAACCTGCCCTTTAATGTAAATTTTTATATTATTAGTTATTATTATTAATGAATTAGTAAAAAAACATTATCTGACATTCCTCTATTCTGCTGCCTCAACAAATACTGAACTCTCTGCACATTCCTAGTGCACAGGCGACACACATTAGCAAGCAAGCAAGCAACATTTATTTATATAGCACTTTAAATGTACATAGTAAATAGCACATAAAATGTACGGCACAAATAAGACCCAAATAAAACAATAAAATACAAATAAAACAATGTAATCAATGTCTGTGAGAACAGGTGGGTTTTTATGACGAAGCCTGTCTGTTGACATTAGAGTCTCCATGTCCCATAGTGCAACACTGTCAATGTTAGTATAGCGGTGGAGTACCTTTCTCTATGGAGGTGCTCCCTGCAGGCCCCTGGCCTCCCACTGGGGGGTGCTGCACTGCACTGCTCTGCCTGCCCGGCTGGGACAGCCTCTGCACACACACACACACACACATTATCGGTACTGTTGCCATGACCGCTAATATCTTGCTAGACCGCTATGGGAGCAGGTGTGGGCATGACTTATCATGCAACCTTGTAAGGTCTGTAATAGGCTACACATTATAGACATAAGGTCTGTTATAGGCTTATTATAGACATAAGGTTTGTAGCATAAAAACATTCCCCTTTAGACATGATAAGCAGGCATCTTATTCTAAATAAGTCTTACACTTTTACCAGTAAATACAGTTACATTTTTCCTACAAAGTATCTGTTATAGAGGACTGTCATACCCACCTGCATGCCATGCGGACATTGCCAGCAAATTATTTGCATTATAAGAGATCGCATAGAATAAAGCCTATTACTAAATATTCCAACAAGACCACAGCTGCTATCCCCCTACTCTCCACCAGGGACAGCACCTTGATGTCGGAACGCAGCGTGTAGCACACGTCCTGCAGGCTGTGCGTGCGGTCCCGGGCACGGGGCTGCATCCCCACCCCCACCAGGTCGTAGTAGGGCTGGGGCACACGGTCGTCTGGTCCCAGGGCCCCGCCCTCGCACGCCGCCTGGGTGATGGCACACGGCTCCGCAGGGCCCCAAGGGACCTCATCTGGGGTTGGCATGGCGATGGAGTAGACACAAGAGCGTTGAAATAGATTCATCTCAGACCAGTCATTCCAAACATGTGCGTCACAGCCCTCTAGTGGCCTGTGGCGATACTGCAAGTGGGCCGCCAAGTCATTAGCAAAGTACAAATATTTCAATATAATTTTAATTTATTATGAATGTTAAAGTTTATTTTAATTGTACATCTTTGTTAAATTACTGTAGGCGGCCTCTGTTCCTGTGAGTGTGTTCCGTGTGTTTCTGTCAGTCAAACATTTTAATGCTACAAATAAACACACTCGTACAAATACATGTATGTATTACAAATACATGTATGTATTTGTGTATGTATGTATGTATGTGTGTATGTATGTATATACTTTGTGTATGTGTATGCATTGTGCATTGCTTCAGGCTGAGCGTTAGCTACCTGTGTAGACTTCTTGGATGATTGTACACAGACTGTAAAGGTCAGCCTTGTCTGTGCACGGCCTCTGTCTGATAGCTTCTGGGGCAGCCCAGTTGTACAAGTCGGCTGGTAAGCCAGGCTGCGCCGGTGGTTTAACAGAAGCACTCTCACTGAAAATATAACACGCATGCACGCGCGCACACACACACACACACACACACACACACACACACACACACACACACACACACACCTCTATAATATTAATGTAAATTAATTATGTAAAAGCTATACAGACTGTTATAACTAACCAGGTCTCAGTTAAAGGTAGATAATCAAGTCAATAAGAAATAATATTACTTGCTTGTTCTAATGCTAATGCTAGTTTTAATGTTAATGATAGTTCTAATGATAATGCTAATGCTAATGATAATGCTAGTTCTAATGCTAATGCTAGTTTTAATGTTAATGATAGTTCTAATGATAATGCTAATGATAATGATAATGCTAGTTCTAATGCTAATGCTAGTGCTAGTTCTAATGCTAATGCTAGTTTTAATGTTAATGATAGTTCTAATTATAATGCTAATGCTAATGATAATGCTAGTTCTAATGCTAATGCTAGTGCTAGTTCTAATGCTAATGCTAGTTCTAATACTAATGCGAAGCATAGACAGCTGTATACTGTGTGACTGGCGTGGCACAGGCACATGGCATCTCATCAGTGGTGTGGTTTGGGAACAAGGTACAATGACAAGCTAAAGGACATCCCACTTTGGCACCATGAAGCCCAGGCCGGTGAGCTTGGCCACCCCGGGGCTTGTGAGCATCACAGAGTGGGAGGACAGGGACCTCATCACCAGCCTCCTGCTGTGGACGTAGAGGAGGCCTTCACACACCTGTAGCACTATGGACAGCAGCCAATCAGTGTGCAGCACGGGGAAGTCTCCCCGCTGGGCAACGAATGAACAGCAAAGATGTGTGTCACGGTGAGGTCAAATGATGAGGTCACATGTTGGGTCTGACGGTGTGTGGTACCTTGTGATGCAAGAGGTCATGCAGGGAGCCAACATGGACCCTCTCAAATACCAGACTGGTCCTCTGGAGGGCAGCAGAGAAGCTCACTGCCATCAGCTGTAGTAGGTGGGGGTGAAACAGCTGGCTGAAGACACAAACACATGAACGTGAACATGTTACTGGCTACAGAGTAGAACAGATAGTGATCAGATACCGTTTTTTCAGTCCCGATACCGATACAGATTCGATTCCAGTGTTAAATTACATTTTAAGTTAAGTAGCAAAGTAAATGACAGACAATCTCTATTTTAGGCCTGCTGCTGATAGTGTAGCCTGGGTAGGTTAGACATGGCTGATGATTGACAGTAGACCTACGCGTGTAAATTCATTTAATTAGATCAGCCCCATGGGTCGGTTACAACTGTCCAACTGTTACTGATACTGATCCAGCTATTTAAGTTAGTATCGGACCGATTTCCGATCTGAGTATCCCTAGCTTTTATCTAAGTGACTAAACAAACAATATGTACATTTGTCAATACAGTTGTTCAACATGTTTATTTTATTGATCAATTTAACATTTATTTAACCAGGAAGTCCCTGACAGGTCAATCAAATGTTAGTAATAACCAATAAAATTGCCTGAGTTTCCTTAGCAATGCCTGATGTCCCACAAACAAAGCTAATTGTTAGCTGTTATTAGTCAGACTACCACAGTATAATAGATTTTTATACCGTTTATCGTAGGTCACCTAGTAGAGTAGGTTAACGTTTAGCACCAGTTTACACAGGGCAGTTTTCAAGTGTTCGCAGTCGTCTCCTTATTCTTTAAATGCCTCCTAAATTCCTCCTACTGGGCGTAGACCTCTGGTTCATGTCGAAACTACTGGACAGCTTTGAAATAATCGCCGTTGCTAAACCTGTTTTGATCGCCTCATCTAGCTCTACCACCATTTAGAAACACGCCTGACTTCAACGTCATCTCACTATCGCACCCTCACTGGTCCGCCAGCAGTGTGGCTGTGTAAAGGCTAATGCTAACAGGGTGGCTGTGTGGACGCTAATGCTAACAGGATGGCTGTGTGGATGCTAATGCTAACAGGGTTTCCAGACTGTAATCTTAGCTAAACAAATTGAGCTGAGAGCAATATTCGGGCGGAACCAGGCTATAGAGCCCTGCCTCACCTGCAGTAGTATTGCTCGTTGAGCAGCAGGTCCTGATAGGCTGCCTCAGGGGACCTCATCTCCTTCAGAGTCACTCTGGTCCCCTTCCAACTGTAACTGTGACAAAGTGTTTAAAGGCAGAGTCAGCAATGCTGGAGCCACACACACAAACACACACACACACACAGGACAAGCATTACTAGGCCAGTGTTGTGTGGTGTGGTCCGCACCACTTTGTTTGTGTTCCCATTTATGTAAACCAGATTTTCTTTTCAGCACTCAGACTGGAGAGCCAGCAGACCATGAGATGTTCTCTGAACAAGTTACAGGTGTCCAGAAACATGAGGAATGGGAATTAAATGGATGCAAATGTGTGGCTGTGTAAAAAGATGTCTAGGTTTCCTGAAGGTTATGACATTGATGATTACTGCCAGAGAAATTTCAAGCGTTTATTAATAATATGTCATATATATATCCCTGTATATTAAATTATTTAGTACTGTAACTACTGTAATAGAGGGAAATATGTATTAATGGGTCAGGATCATTCACATTAAAGACAATCGCGTTTCGGGCCACACAGAGACATGGATAGAGAGAGTTATGCCAACAGAAGTTCGAAATGTTCAACGGTCAAATGGTTCATGGAGGAAACCTATAGCAAAAAAAAAATATTTTTTCCAGATATATAACTTCATATTTTGGTAATTTGTAGTCCATAAATGCACCGATTTACATTTAAAATCAAATTCTATTATACTACTTTAATATTATACTTTTAGTATTTGCGGCTAACTTCGGGGAACTATTTTGAGGCTCTGCGATCCGCCATTTCTGTGAAAAAAAACCGGCCCATAGGAGATGACGCGACTCTCTCTTCTACATGGCTGTGGGGCCACATGCGTGTTTAGATGAATGTCATTGGTTCTCACTTCGTCATTGAGATGAGCGAACCGCAGGTGAAGGAGAGCAAAGACTCGTCGTCAGCCTGACAGAGATCACTGTCTCCAATTAGCGGAATGGATGCAAGCACCCCCACTGTCTGGGACTGCTTGTCTACGCTCATCTTAAGTAGCACAAGAACACAAAGGCTTCACACAGGCTGCGTGCTTGTACAGAATAAGGGTTTACATCTTTACATTAACACAGATGCAGGCATAGAATCAGAGCATCACCCTAAATACATGTCAGCATATAACTGATATGCTGACATGTATTGTGTGAACAGCTGCTAAAGACCAGAGACAGTAGCATTTAAAACTAAATAAATAAATGAATAACAATCGCTGCAACAGACCTTTCCAAAGCCGAAGCACTGAAGCGTGGTACATGAGGCTTTCTTGTTGGTCCTTTTGCTGAGATGCAGCTCTGAGCCACTAAACAAAGTGCAAACAGACACCCACACATGACGTGACACATAACTATAAACGGGACATCTGAGATAACGGATTTTCTCTTAACAGAAGCTGTGAAATGGGTGTGAAAATAAATGTGATTGAGAGTCAAAACATGCAAACAGCCTGTTGCTTCCACTCAATTAAATGGGCTAGGATTTAAATATTACTTATGTGATTACATTAAAGTTTGTTGCTTCCACTCGATTAAATGGACTAGGATTTAAATATTACTTATGTTATTACATTAAAGTCAAGTCAAGTTTATTTATATAGCTTAACCTTTAAGTTAAATGGCAGTGTACCGTGACTTGATGATGTCCAGCAGGGAGGGCGATCGCAGCAGGGTCTTGGAGGAGGTGGCGATGCTACAGGAGCTGTGGTGGAGGTTCCTCACAGTGGGGCTCTGGAGCAGCTGCTGCACGTGGGACATGCAGCTCTTCAGGAACGCATGCATCTGGGTAAACAGAGACAGAACCGGGCTTAAAGATGGAGTCAGCTATGCTGGAGAGATTGTTAATATAGAATTTCTCAAAACAAAAAACACCTCTCCCTTCAATTCCATAGGGTGTGGCCTTAGAAGCTCTGAATTTGACTAAAGTGATTATCTTACAATAGCTACCCTGTAGCAGAGGACGTTGTAAGCATTTATATGTATGCTTCTGTGTGTGCATCGCTCTGCAATTACACCGCCAAAACGCTAGCTGGCGGTGTGGTTTCTATGTCACTGTGTTGAGTTCCTTCACCACTGTTTTGCACTTCTTCCTATGCTACAAACAATTGCGACTGAAACCGAGCAGGTTAGGCAGATGTCAAACAGCAGTTACTTTGCACGTACCTTGGCGTTGTGCAACGCCTCACCCATCAGCCAACCAGAAGGTGTCCTGCCGTCATGGTCGTGAAGCCTGAGGTCTCCGCCGGCATCCAGCAGGCCACTGAGCAGCCAGGGGTTGCAGGAGAACACTGCAGCGTGCACTGGTGTGCTACGGTCCCCACAGCGGCTGCAGCCAACACACAATCACCATCACATGCAAGCTTTTCTATGTGGAAAGATCATGCTAGCTACTAGCATGATCTGTGTAGTCTAGCAACAAGCAGCAGGCAGTGCTTTGTGGTGTGACCATGTAAACCCATGTAATGAGATAGTGATTAAACTCACCCTTAAGTTACATGCTCTTTACACGTGCCATTAAAGGTCCCCTTGGCCTATGTTTTAGATCAACTAGAAAATTTGAAATTTTTCATGTATAATTTTAGTATATTATTATATATAGTAATAAAAGTATATGTCCATTAGGTTTTGGTGCCAAGATAGGCACTTTTAAGAGTATTGATTAAGGTCCTGAGAGGGCAAGAATAGAGATAAACAGATGCGAACGAGATTAGATCATCCCTGCACAACCTGCATCTTGTCACTCGCTTAGTGTGACCTAGTTAGATAGTGACCTAGTCTCCCGTGTTGAAAACAGGTAGAATCAAACCGACAAAACCCCTGTTTATAGCAGCAATATTTAAAACATCCATGTTTTTTATTTAAAATGCAGTTCATAACTAAATTAAAACAACAAAAACAGCATAGTCTACTGTACAGTAGGCCTACAGTGATTAATTTAACAGGGAAGTTAGTAAGCGATCGGGAAAACAGGGGCAGGCGTAATTTATAGCCTATGCTTCAATTATAGGCGAACTCCTAAAATTTGTTTGCAAAAAGTCAGTCAAGTATTTTGCACAGCAACGTTTTAGAAATTAAAAAAGTACAGAAAAACTTTGCGGTACCGGCCCGGAACTGATATTGATCCAAATAGGAACAGTAGCCAACACCTGTGTGATGCCGAATGGAGCAAATTCGTATACATAATATTTGTTAGCACATATGACCAACCATGGTAACTGATAAGGTTGACGTAGCACAACTGCATCTTACCAGTAGGTGTCAACTGTTAAACTTGCAGTAAGAGGACCTGTACATAATAATAATAATAATAATACGATAATAATCTTCAATAAAAATAGCTATTTAAAACTCCCATTGACACTATGAAAAGTACTATAAACTAAAAGGTAATCTACAAAACAAAATATATTTTTTTAATATTAAAATGTGGGCAAAAGACACTAAATAATTAGGTACGCCGAATCTATCTAGAATAGCCTTTAGCCTTACTGGTTGGGATCAGCTCCACATCTGAGGAGCAGCTCAGTGGCTCCTGCATGGTTCACCAGTGCAGCACAGAATAGCGATGTCTGGCCCAGGTTGTTGACACAGTCCACATCTACACCTGGAGCAGATCCCAACATGCAACAGGGTCATAATTCACATCTATTATACATCAATTATTATAGTGCAAGCTGTAACCGTACTGTGTTACCATTTTTGAGCAACTTGTCCATTTTAAATAGGTTCTTCTCCAGGGCGTATTTGTGGAGGTCGGCTTCCGGACCAATACTCGTCACCACGCCCAAACGCACAGGGCAGGGTAGAACCAATGGACTCATCTTGATCTATGAAGGAGGTTTACGTCTAGAGCAACAGATTACCGGTTCTGTTTGTTCATGAGATGAGATGTAAACCTAACACAATTATTTATATATCTTGTTCAGTGTGTCTTTTTCTAATTATGGTCATGTAGCGTCAGGCTAACATAAATGTATGCTAATAAAGCATATGGTACAGTATCAACCATCTAGGCTACATAGTACACATACAAAACTAATGGGTGATTGCTGTTATTGTGCGAATTGTAATCTACATTATGGTACAGTAGCTAATTCATTGAACACGGTACCATAGATTCACGGTATTGTACAGAATTGGAGAAACATGTTTTACTGACAAACATGAACAAAAGACTCTTGCAGGACACTTACACTACATTATAATAATTTGTTTGATGTAATTGAATACATATTTATTAATTTTTGAGACAAGGAAATGTGACAGTAACATGACATTACCGTACCGGCGTCGTGCGTCGGAACATGAATGGATTAATTATAATTTAGAGCACAGAGGATGTGAAATACTAGAAATTTAGGATACTTTTAAAATATATTCATTTTTAGGCGGCATATAAACCATCATGTTATAGTTGGACTATTATATTTTCGAAATATATGAATATTGTCTATAATTAATTTATAATGTGTAAATAGTGTGTTTGCTATGTCAAATATACTTGTTTAGCATAGCTGTAGTCTAACTAACATGATGTTTTAGGCCGCCATAAACATAAATCAGATTTTTAAATTATCCTTAATTATCCTTATACGGTAGTATTTCACCTTTTCTGTGCAGTAGATTATAATGAATCCATTCATTTTTACCAGCTAAAATATAGGGCATATAACCATAAAATGCACTTTTACATACCGTGATCACTTTTTATCAGTCACTTTTGGGCACAACCGTACATTATCGTAACTGCCGTTTTGAACCTGTACCGATAGGCTACAAGATGACCAAAGCTGGTTATTTTAACTTAACCAGTTACTATAAGTTGTGATATTCAATTGACAAAATATGTAAGTGTAAAACTAGGCATGCTTTTTAAAATCTTATAGTTCGGTGCATATACCTGATAAGAGTACTTCGTTGAGAGGTTTGTGCGGCGTGTGCGGTCAACTGTACTGTAGCGCCTACATTCGTCAGTTCTACCTCGTCATACTGCGCATGCGTCCATCAATATTGCATAATTTTTGATGAAAATTTCCATTAACAACGCTCGTTTATTGTTATTTAGTAGCCTACACCTGTCTTCTAGTGGTGATAAATCTTAACGATCCAATAGCATTAGGGTACCACATGTCCATTCAGTATTAATTGGAGTTCATGGACTGCCTAGCCCTAGTTTGATCTCACCGCGTTTGATCATTATTTTAACAAATAATAAATATCTGTTGGAACCTCGATCCCACCAACATGCAGTTCTGACCACATGTTGACCAATTCCAAATGAATTAGGGAAAATATAGGCTACATACTAGCAAGACTGTGGTAGTCTGTTCAGCAAACATCATTTTAATTCAGGTTGTATTCGTCACATAAATTAAAACTCAGTGCATTAGACATATATTTCAACATACCAGTCCATAACAAAATGATAAATAGCCTATAGGTTAGGCTAGATATTGTGCAGCCTACAACTATGGTCAGTAGGGCCTAGTAGACCTAATTATTTTATCAACATTAGCTTGGTAAGACTACTGCATATCTTTCCCTTGTTTTTCAAAACCTGCAACAAATGTCATTCCAAACAAATACCTATTTCAGCCACATTAAAAATATAATGACATGTTTGTGATACATCATGACAATTGAACAATACATTAGTTATTGTACAGTATATTACAATATTACAATGATAAAAACAAGTTCCATGCACACACAATCAACAACAACACAAAAATCAATGATTTGGTGGAGCTTACAATATCTTTAAAGAACTGTTTTTTTTTTTTTTATGAATAAAGTTTAAATAGTTTATAAAATAGATTTTTACACATACAAAGTCATGGGACAAATTAAGAAAATGTGAACCTTTTTATAGAGCTGATGAGCCAGAACCAGAATCTTGCATCTCCTTGTCCAGATATTATAGACGACAGACTAGCTTAATCGCCCTAGTATCTACCTCATAGCACTCCTATTAACGCAAGCCCTCTATGGTGAATTCTGATCTACTGTATTAGGATAGACTCTTACACGGTTTGAGTGCTTTAAGCCGCCGTCATTACACCTAAACCAACAGTACAATGCTGATTAGCCACACGATTTCCAAGCTCTCCAGACGTGGCAAAGTCAAACTTAAGATAGCGAGATAAGGATGGTTTCACAAGGCTAGGAATGTTGTACCGTATATTGTGAAATGTATTCTAACTATGTACTTAGCAATTGGTTACTTCAACAGCCACTAGCCAGCTAACCACTAGCTAGCTAACCAGCTAACCACTAGCCAGCTAACCAGCTAACCACTAGCTTCACTGTAAGGGGGGCGGCAGGTGGTCACCCTCCACTCTGCCATGAGTCAGCTAGCCGGTAGGGGTGCACAATATATCGATTCAGTATCGTTATCGCAATATCACGTTGCGCAATATCATATCGAAAATGTTG
>JAODLL010003511.1:0-11693 GCA_026546735.1 Forbesichthys agassizii
GCCCCCTCCAGGATCCTTGCGAGAGTAAATAGCTGGTCCGTTGTTCCACGACCAGGACGGAATCCGCATTGTTGTTCTTTAACCTGTGGTTTGACAATCGGCCGAACCCTCCTCTCCAGCACCTTGGAGTAGACTTTACCAGGGAGGTTGAGTAGTGTGATGCCCCTGTAATTGGCACACACTCTCTGGTCACCCTTTTTGAAGAGGGGAACCACCACCCCAGTCTGCCACTCCTTTGGCACTATCCCCGACCTCCACGCGATGTTAAATAGGCATGTCATCCAAGACATCCCCTCCACATCCAAAGCTTTTAGCATTTCTGGACTAATCTCATCCACCCCCTGGGCTTTGCCACTGTGGAGTTGTTTGACTACTTCAGTGTCCAACTTCCAACACCCAATTACCTCCTCAGTTGAGATCAACAGTGTCCCATCCCAAGGGCGAATACTCTGAACTGCTGTTCGGTGCATATTCACAGACAAAAGTCAGAGCTTTTCCCCCCACCACCCGTAGGCGCAGGGCGGCAACCCTCTCATCCACCGGGGTAAACTCCAACTTAGCAGTGCTCAGCCGGGGGCTTGCTAGTATCCCCACACCCGCCCGGCGCCTCACACCCTGGGCAACTCCAGAGTAGAATAGAGCTAATCCCCTATCCAGGAGAACGGTTCCAGAACCAAGACTGTGCGTAGAGGTTATCCCCACCAGATCTAAATGGTAGCGCTCCACCTCCTGCACAAGATCTGGCTCCTTCCCACACAGTGAGGTGACGTTCCACATCCCCAGAGCCAGCTTATGGTCCTTCGAGGCCCCTGACTTTCACTGCCACCCATGTGGCAGCGCACCCAACCCCCACGGTTCCTCTCACAAGTGGTGGGCCCATCGGATGGAGATGCAGGCGCCACATTGCTTTTTCGGGCTGTGCCCGACTGGGCTCCGTGGCAAACCCAGCCACCAGGTGCTCGCCGGCGAGCCCTCCCTCTGGGCCTGGCTCCCAGACGGGGGCCCCGGGCTTTCTCCGGGCAGGGTAACTCCTTCTCTTTTTAAGTTGTTCATGGGGGTCTTCTGAACCATTCTTAGTCTGGCCCCTCCTCTGAGACCACTTTACCTTTGGAGACCCTACCAGAGGCACTAGGCTCCAGACAACACAGCCCTCAGGTTCATAGGGGCACCCAAACCTCTCCAACACGATAAGGTGATGGTTCCCGGTGAGGATATTGCAGACTGACCTTCTAAATCTTAAACTCTTAGCAAAGCGTTGCAGGGATGATGCACGGACATGACGGCACTTGAACCACTCTCGCAACATAATCGCCTACTAATCCAAGATGTTAATTTTTCCATTTTAATAAACACTGGCCTGCTGACGCTTTTGTGTTACTTCATAAAGATATTTATCAGGCTATCTTTTTCCCATTGAGTTTGCAGCTTCTTCTTTGCTTCCCACCCTGCCCCCTATGCAGTGCTTATCGCAATAGACATGTTAATTCAACAGGCTTTCATCAACCATCATGCAATTTGACATCAGGAGAAAGCGGAAAAGCTGGCTGTAGAACATTAGAACACACCAGAATTGCCGGCCCTTTTTTTGCAGGGTGGATTTGTTATTACCCTAGTCTCAGCCTCGTACGTTTTTTAGCATTAGCAGTGTTGCCAATTTAACGACTTTAAATTTGAGACATATTTGTTAAGATATCAATATCTTGTACTCGATTCCATTCAAATGAATACGCGATGGACGCCATCAATGTGCAAATGAGCGCATACAAGCACAGGTGCTCCCGCAGCTCTGGGTATACGCAGGTACTCGTTGATGCGGTCTTTAATTAGTTTACGAGTGTGGTCAGTCACAATAAGGAATTTAGCTAGCAAACAATCTGAAAACATCCCAAACCCCATTTACCATTGTTCCATACCCTATAAGAATAGCCCACATCCCCGGGAAAACAATTAGCACCTTAGCGCGCTTCACAGCTAGGCTACTTCAAAAATTCCAATGAAAAGTAGATTTTAGATTCCAAGTAGATAAGAAGACAAATGTGAAGATGCATTAGAGCTGGAAGAGCACCACTGACAGCTGAAGGTGCCCTGTAACATGCAACAACATTTATATGGGGTGCTTTAGAGATCTCAAGATCAAGAGCTAAGCATTCAAATTGCTTACTCAATGATGAAGAAAAGCACATTAACGTGAAACTTCTGCCCTTTTTTGGTTGATCAGTTCTATATACATTTTATATAAAATTACGTAGACATTGAGTATCCTAGCCTATATGGATTTTGTAGAATAAATGTATAACAAGTCCTGAAGTTATTTATTACTAAAAGGCAATATGCAAGTATTATATTGAACATAAGAATCAAGATATGTCCACTGAGCCAAACAAGACATAAAATCAAAAACACTTTTCGATTTCTGGGGTTTTCTATACAATATCCTCAATATTACAAGCGCCAAAGTGCAATGTTCTAACAATTGAGCTAATAAAATGTATTGAAAACATTGGCGACAATTATTCAACCTGTCAGTCACAAGCCCATATGGGGAGGGGTTGGTATGATTGTTTACAAACATGTTCTGCCCTTTATATCAAACAAGGGATATAGGATGTGGGCAGGACACCTTTAATGTTACCCTTAATTCCAGTTTGGATAATAATTTGGAACGCGGTGTATATACAAAGGGTCGTTTAATAAACCTGTCTTTGAGTTTATTTGGTAAATGGTATGAAACTCAAACTATGTGCAAGGGTTAGGGTTAGCTTTGCTTCTCTCCCTGTTCATACGATATGTGCTTTACTTTAAGTAAAGCCCGTTCTGCTTGTTTAGGAGAAAGCCCGTCAATCTTCGCCTGATGCAACATCCGCTCTTTGAACCGTTCCGGGGTTGGAGCAGTAGCATAATCTGTCACTCCACAATTTTATCAATAGGTCTGTCTGTTGACGAACATATAAATGCACATGATCAACGCAGAAAACTACTGGCAGATAAAATCCACTGCAGTGTGCATCATACCTGGCGGAGAAAATATTCCATGTGAGTGTTTATAGGCTTCAGTAGCCTACAACATTCGGTTATTAGGCTTTCTGTACATATTTGCTGACTTCCTCAGCACATCAGCAAATGAACGAAAAGGCTGACCTATTGCTGTGTCAATGTTTACATTTAATAAATTTGACAGCGCGCCACGCTGCATGTGAAATCTTGTTCATTTGCGCATGCGGGTCAGTTCAGAATGACCTTATGGGCTACATTTAAACGGGTAATGTGAACAGCAAAACCACAAAAATCGGATTTGAACACTGACTGCATTCTGAATGTAGCCTTAGCTATTGCTGCGACACAAGCACAAGGTGATTTAATTAATAGGAAAACCTTTCCCCTTTGTTTCAGGCTGTAAAGATTGCTTTGGTACCAGAGTACGTAGATGATCGGGAAGAAGGTGAGTTTAAACACCTGGTCAGCCAAATATTCTATTTGCTAAATATCAAGGTATTTAATAATATATGTAAATTATGAGTGTTTTTTCCTCCACAATATTTGAGCTGTCTGGTGTTTACAGGCGACAGGTGTCCTGCCCAAAAGTGATTGTCCTATAAAAAGTGTTTGCCGTCCATCTGCAGCTGCTTTTATCTGGATACAATTATTATTGGCTATAATTTGTGTGTGTATATGTATCTTTCTTTGCTATGTCAAATATCCTTAAAAATCCTACAATGTGATTTTCTGGATTTTTTTTCTCATTTTGTCTCTCATAGTTGAAGTGTACCTATGATGAAATTACAGGCCCCTCTCATCTTTTTAAGTGGGAGAACTTGCACAATTGGTGGCTGACTAAATACTTTTTTGCCCCACTGTATGTGACCATGTCATTTTGAGCAAATCTATTTAAGCAGATATTATTAACATAGGTCAAACCTGATAATGTAGTACTAATAATTTCTCCTTTGTCAAAAACCAAGCCATTCAAACATAATACTATAGAGATTAACATATATTGAAAACAAAATACTAAAGGTGAATAATTGCTTAACGGTAATGCATGGTTTGAATTTTGACTGTGCTCCCATATGTTTGGCTGTACTCCAATTTTTTTGTCTGTGCTCCTAAATGTTTTAACTTAGAGAACGTGTGCTTCTTGGGGGAAAAGTCAGTGCTAAGCACTACCAGCTGTATTCAAAGTGATCCGAGAGAATAGAACCTACAAGTGTGATGACTTGCACTACAGACAGCCAGTAATAAGCAGTATGGGCTGTTTTCACATTCCAACCAATTTCACTCTCACCTAACAGCAAATGAAACAGACAGGATTAATATTATGTATGAAACCCAGCACCGAGCCTTGGGGGACACCCAGTGAGACTGCCTCATATCTTGATCTGCGAGATTTCAGTTGGACAAATTGTTGGTGATCTGAGAGATAGGAAAAAGCAACTCCTGCAATTCCAATACCAGCCAGACCTTCCAGGAGGAGTCGGTGGGAGATAGAGTCGAAGGCTGCAGTCAGGTCAAGAAGGATAAGGATGGACAGGAGGCCGGAGTCAACTGCACTGAGTAGATAATCTGTGATTTTTATTAGAGCTGTTTCAGTACTGTGTTTGGGAAGGAATCCAGGCTGAAATGGGTCGAATAAATTATTGGAATTTAGATGACTGAGAAGTTGAGAGGCTACCACCCTCTCAAGTGTTTTGAAGTGGAAAGGAAGGTTATAGATGTGGCAGAAGTTGTTCCAGTCAATTCCAGCATTTGTTTTATGTGTGGGTGAACCAGCTGTGATTTTTAGGGTGGGGGGTATGAAGGCATATGCAACAGGCGAGAGATGGAGGGAAGGCATGTTTTGATGAGGCTAGTGGACATGGGATCGTTGGCAGGTAGTCATCATGAAATGTTTTTCATGATGATTTCAGTAATACTTTTAAGTGGCCGTAATGAAGTCAGAGAGGCAAGAGGTAGGGGTAGAGGAAACTACAGATGTCTGACATCTAAAGTGGTGCTTTTGCCGTCGTTACGCGTTGCGAGTACTTGAAAAGGCCAGTAGAGGCGCCAGAGTTCTAATTATTGTAACTAAATGTGGGATGCAGACGGACTGTACCGCTCTCGCTCTCCAGGATCTGCAAGGGCCATACAGTGGATCATGACATAGTAGAAGTGGAAGCTCACTATGATGTGGCTTCTGCTATTGATCTTATAATGTGAAATTGAACTGCTCAAAACCAGACAAGCTTTACAACATTTTATTTGGCATCAAATCCGCAATGAGTGCGATCTGAATATAGAAACTCTGCAAGAAGATCGACGATAGAAACCCACAGCATCGGCTGAATCAATTCCCCCGTAGGCTAGGCCATGTACTCATCTCTCCCGCTAGCAAAACTGCTAAACCCAAAGCGTCCATATAGTCTATTGACCGAAAAGATGTTTTTATTTATGACAGGACATGTACTGCAAGTAATTAAACAATTAGCAACCGTGTTACTTTTGTTATCATGTACAGTATAAGCGACTTGTTAGCTAAACGCTGGATATCTAACTTTAGCATAGCTATACAGTACAATCGTCAGGCAGCATGCAAAGTATCCACAAAGTAGCGTTTCAATTGCCCATGAAAGTATTTACTTAACATTGGAATTTTTTGCCTAGCTAAAAAGCTAGAGTAGCCTAGCGGTGAAGCACGCTTAAGGTGCTAATCGTTTTCACGGTGATGTGGGCTATTCTTATAGGGTATGGAACAATTGTAAATAGGGTTTGGAATGTTTTCACATTGTTTGCTATATAAAGTCCCTATTGTGACTGACCACACTCGTAAACTTATTAAAGGCCGCATCAACGAGTACCTGCATATACCCAGAAATGACAAAATAATGGCCACGGTTGGCAGCAATATAGTCCTACAGTAATATAAAACATAGGCCTAAGCCTAATGTAGGCCTAAACCTAAAGTAAAAACAATTTGACGCTGATGGATATCATGCAGGTCCACTACAGGTGGGTCAATATCCATGCGGTGTCCAAATCTTTCTGTAAACGTTTATTAATAGAACACTCCTTTCCATTGTAGTTCAACTCTGTGCCAATGAAAGTAGCTAGCACAGCTTCGAAAGTTGGTAGAAGTCGCCAGATGAGACATGCACTCATTTGCACATTGATGGCGTCATCGCGTATTCATTTGAATCGACTTGAGTACAAGTTATTGACATCAACAAATATGTCTCACATTTTAAAGTCGTTAAATTGGCAACACTGCTGGTGCTAAAGAACGTACGAGGCTGAGACTAGGGGAATAACAACAAATCCACCCCTCAAACAAGGACCGACAATTCTGGTGTATTTTAATGTTCTACAGCCATCTTTTCCGCTTTCTCCTGATGTCAATTTGCCCTGCACTCAATTTACTTAAATAAGAAACTAAAATATATCGTACACCACCTAGCATTCTATTTCATATTGCTAAAACACTCTTCGGCCAATCAGATGGCAAATTTTAAAGGATTAGTCCAAGATGGGAGAGGC
Source organism: Forbesichthys agassizii (assembly GCA_026546735.1). Taxonomy (NCBI): domain Eukaryota; kingdom Metazoa; phylum Chordata; class Actinopteri; order Percopsiformes; family Amblyopsidae; genus Forbesichthys; species Forbesichthys agassizii. Next base: position 6,508 of record JAODLL010003511.1, read on the forward strand.
TGCTCGTATCTCCCCTCAACATTGAGTATTAGTTTGGCCCAGTCTCACACACACAGAGACAGCACATTCTTTGTAGTTAGAGCCAGCCGGCCTGCCCTTGGTAGAATGTAAAGTAAAACATTAGAAATGTAAGGGAGGATTTACTTCTAATCACAAAAATTATCATCAGACATGGACTGGGCGGCAATAATTATATATACGCAGTTGTGGTTTTGACCGGTATCCAAGTAAAATCCCGAGACCTCTTGGTCCAAGACCGAGACAAGACCTAGTAAAAATACGGTCGAGTCCAAGACGAGACTAATATCTTAAAAATGTCTGTCGGTCTCGAGTACTACAACAAGAATAATTAAACCATCAAAAGATCTGATCTTCCGGTCCTTGGACATGCACCAGATTGAGTAAAATTTAAGCGAATTATATTCTCCCACTGTTTTTAGAGTAAAAGTTTATCTTGAATTATTTGTTTCTAATTTCTATAACATAATTATTGACTGTTATTTATACAGAACTAGATTAAAAGACCCATAAGATCTAACTATCAGACAGTACAAAACACTTAATGTACTGTATTGTGTACAAGCGCAAATTGCAAGTTTAGACGCCACCTGGCGGATATTTTACGAAATTGCACCCACATTGCAAACCGCTGTCATCCCGCATCATCTCCCATCGTGACGCTGTGCGACAGAAGTGTCACTTTAGAGGTTTGACGTCTGTAAGACTACACATCGCCCTGAACATACCATCCCCACCGTGAAACATGGAGCCGGCAGCATCATGATGTGGGAATACTTTTCAGCAGGGACAGGGACGCTGGTCAGAGTTGATGGGAAGATGGATGGAGCCAAATACAAGGCAATCTTAGAAGAAAACCTGTTGGAGTCTGCAAAAGACTGGGGCAAAGGGTCACCTTCCAGCAGGACAATGACCCTAAACATACAGCCAGAGCTACAATGGAATTATTTAGATCAACGCATATTCATGTTAGAATGGCCCAGTCAAAGTTCAGATCTAAATCAAATTTAGAATCTGGCAAGACTTGAAAATTGCTGTTCACAGATGTTGTCAATCCAATATGACTGAGATTAAGCCATTTGGCAAAGAAGAATGGGCAAAAAATGTAGTCTCTAGATGTGCAAAGCTGGTAGACATACCCCAAAAAACTTGCAGCTGTAATGGCAGCGAACAGTGTTTCTACAAAGTATTTACAAGGGGGGGCGAATACTTTTGCAAGCCACACTTTTCAGTTTTTTATTTGTAAAAAATAATAATTTTCCTTCCACTTCATAAATATGCGCCACTTTGTGTTGGCGTATCAAATAAAATCCCAATAAAATAAGTTTACGTTTGTGGTTGTAACGTGACAAAATGTGGAAAAGTTCAAGGGGTATGAATACTTTTGCGAGCCTGTGTGTGTGTAGTTGGGTCCGTAAGTATTTGGACAGTGACACAAGTTTTGTAATTTCAGTTGTTTACCAAAACATATTAGCATATGTATGTATGTGTGTGTGTGTATATATATATATATATATATATATATATATAAAAAAAGTTACAGGTATGTAATTAATGAGCTGAAAATGCAGACTTTTCAGATTTAATGTGAGGGTATGCACATAATTGGAGGAAGTTTTTGGAGGCAAGATTTCTGAATTACAGGTCTTAAAAAAGTACCACCCTCTATTTCAAGGGAACAAATGTAATTTGACAACTAACTCAAAGGCTATTTCAATTAAGCAGGTAAAATGTCTGGATTTGATTCCAGGTATATGCATTTGGAAGTGGTTGCTTTAAGTCCACAACATGCGGTCAATAGAGCTCTCAGTGCAAGTGAAACAGGCACCTGAGTCTAAAAAATAAAATAAAAATCCATCAGAGAGATAGTGGAAACATTAGGAGTGGCCAAGTCAACAGTTTGGTACATTCTGAGAAAAAAACTCACTGTTGAGCTCAGGAACACAAAAAGGACCTTTTTTTGTGTTCATCCATGAAAGACAACAGTGGTGGATAATCGCAGAATCCTTTTCATTGTGAAGAAAAATCTTTTTACAACATCGTGAAGTGAAGACCACCCTTTAGGAGGTAGGCATTACTATCAAAGTCTACAATAAAGAGAAGTCTTCACGAGAGCAAATACAAGGAATTCACCAAAAGGTGTAAACAATTCATAAATCCCAAAAACAGAGAGGCCAGATTATAATTGGCCAAAAAACATTTTAAAAAAAGGCAAACCAGTTCTGGAACAGTATTCTTTGGCAGATTATCATCCGTATAACACAGTGGAGGCAGTGCGATGGCATGGGCATGCATGGTTTCCAATGGTACTGGTTCCATAGTGTTTATTTAAGATGAAAGCATCAGGATGACTTCTAAAGTGTTTGAGGATATACTGCCTGCTCGCTTCTCTGCTGATTAGAGTTCAAAATGTTTCCATTGTGTATGAGAGAAAAATACTTTTTAATTTTTTTTCAAAAGCTCAGTAAAAGGAGTAGGCTTCATTTTATTTGAGTTGCCTATTTCTAGGGAATTGTTCAGAGTAAAGTAATTCTAAATTTTACATTAGTGCGATTCAATCCATGAAATATTACACTACTACAGGGTAAGAGAACTAAAGGACCAAGAAAGTGAATATATAAAAAAATCTGTTGAAACTAGGGCTAGACAATATCTCAATATAAATATATATCACAATATAAATCTTTTTCAATAACTGTAAATTCTGATATTTTGATATGCTTTACAGCATTTGTCAGTGACTGATGTTAAGGGCGCAGCCATTCACTGAATTGAAGCAGAGCCTTACTACAGACACTTGTATTGACTACAGACACTTGTATTGAGATTTTCATATTGTTCATATAGATATTGGAATTATATCGTATTGACCATAATTAAGAAATATATCATGATATATTTGGTCATATCCTCAAGCCCTAGTTGAAACAGTGAAAGGCCACTAAAATAAATACAATAACCTACATGCGCATACTCAGCTCTAACATTAATCTAATGGCACTCATGTTTCTGTTAATAGATGTTCAAGATGTTTGGCAGTTTCGGCCACCTCCTCGAGGTATCACAAGTAGCGAGGAATACACACTGTGTAAAAGGTAACTTAAATGCACACAAACTGTTTACTATTATATTGTGCAGCATTTGTATTGGCTTATTGTGACTAGTGGTCTTCACGAGAAAAATGTGATTAATTGGATTTAATTAAATAAAAAACGTATAAATTGAGATTCGTTCCGAAAGCACCCAACGACAAACCCGTACCCAAGAAGTACAGTGGATTTTTTTTTTTTTAACAGACTTGTTAAAACTCGGGGGTCCAAAAAAACCCCTGAGTACCAAAAGAATAAACAGAAACTTAAGCTACATATAATAATATAAACATACGTATTAATTATTGGGTCCAGTTCGCATTTACCAGAGAGTCCGACACTCAGAAGTTGGACCCGGTTGGGTCTTGGAGGCCTCTAATTGTGACCATTTGGCTGTCCCACCCACCCATTATGATGCCACTGATTAAAAGTACAATGCCTCTCCTATGTCAGGTTCCTGGAGCAAGGCCTTTGTCGGTATGGAGCGCAGTGCACATCTGCCCACTCCCAAGAAGAGTTGATGGAGTGGCAGAAGCGTTATGCCTCACGCCTAATACGTCTAAAGCATCAGCAGGAGAACAAGCACTTTACCGAGAACTACATGGAAATGCTCATAGAGAAGTGGATGAACTCCCTGTCACCAGAAAAAGTGGTGAGTGTGCAAATGTAATTTTTGTTTAATGCTCAGTATCTACCAGTAAATTTTGCTACCTACCAGATTGTTTCAGTTTCTCAATTAAATAAAGAAAAAAACTTTTAAAAATAGTTAATTGCTAGGCCATACATTCTGAGCTGAAGTTTTGTCCACTAATCTTAGTCTGTTTAGTAATTAAGTCAGCTGTGGTTTGGGCTGAGGAGCCTCTTTCTGAACTTCAGGCCAGACCTGCATGTTTTTTTCAGGTACAGATTTAATTATGGGGACTGTTAGCATCAGGGAATCACAAATAAAACAAATTTCCACTGGCCACTTGTCAGTTGTTTTGAGTGGAAATAACACATCTTATATAGGCTGATTATTTGTATTGTTACCCCTCATTTATAGGTCTTCATACAGTTGTATTATATTTTCATGTTATCCCCTCCACTCTATTTGCTCATGATTATGTTGTTTAATACTTGAAATCAAGAATTCATTGTGTAGTAGCCCAGGCTTTTAACATTAGAATAGTATGTTTTGGCAGTGAGGCTATCATGAATAGGCTATATTAACATACATGCTGACAATAATTCAGGCGAGCATGACGCTATTAATAGCCTATATTCGATCGATACAATTTAGGGAAATGTCTAAAAGCGCTAGGCAGAAAAACTTTTACTCCCGCATCCACCTTGCCTTTAGCGAACCTGAACCTTGCATTGAGCGGATGCGCTACGGAGGTCCAGCTTCGTGTGTGCCATGAAACGGGTTGAAGGTTGAGATGTCTATAGCGCTGTCATTTTGTCGTGATGCAAAACAACCCCGCGTTGTATGCTACGCCTGCGTCTGGGAGACTGTTGCTGGCTGCTAACTTTAGTTGATTCTGGACACTATTTACCAATTTTGTTGGACGCCACACACAGAGCTAAGCCGGAGCGAGTTAGCTCAATGCAAGGAAAAAGGCGAGGCGGACGCTGCTTGAGCTCGCAGTTTGCTTTTCGACAACGGTAATTAAAAGAAAAGAGTGAAACAGTAGGCCTACTAACAGTCAGGAATTTGACAGTGTTTATCTTGAACGCCAACAGTTTAAATATAGCTTAAAATACTATCGCATAAAAGGTGTCTGCTGGGGCCACTGGTTGTGCATTGTTGGTGGCCAAAATGTAAAATAGTGTGGGCATCGGGCACTCGGCAATGTCGGCCCCTGGTTAGCATTATTTTGCAGTTTCCTTATCTGGAAGACATTGCCCTGTTCTTATCACGATCTGTGTGCTGGCTTTATTCATGACAGAATGGTTGGGTGTTAGTGCTCTGTTAGGCTGGCCAAACTCTCATCATTGGGTAATATGTAGCGGGTCGAGTACAATTATTATTATTATGAATATTAATATCCATAAACAGGGCACCACCCACTCAGTTATTTATACAATCCCTCAGTAATT